>LIEC01012062.1:0-144940 GCA_001925005.1 Drosera capensis
CCCCTCCTCCTCCTCTTCCACTCCCTATTTAATCTTAAAAATGACGTTGAGATCCTCTTTTAGTTAGAAACAACGTGTGTATGTGCTTAAGGACAAAAGGTGATAAAAATCACAAAATCTATATATATATTAATAATCATGTCAAATTAATTTTTTATAATTTATTCGAAACGGATAAAATATTATCCTAGGCTCTAATAACTGTCACAAAGAAAACGTTTTCCTCAAAGGATTAGCCTATGAATCATGTCCTATCGATCGATCCTTCTCGATCATCCATTAAGATATGAAATTCGTTGGAAGAAAGCTGAGTAAATGCAGAAATGGATAAGTAAGTCATGAGGTTACAAATATGCCATCTTTGGCATATATACGAGGATAATGATCGTGCATGGGAGGCTGTACAGCCCCGTTGCTGCACACATCAGCTAAACTGGAACCAAGCCTACGTTGTCATCATATACACCACTAAAAATACATTATCATATCAAAACTTATGCAGTATGAACATATCACAATGTGCAAAAATGTAAACAATCGGCACAATGTGCAAAATGTAGATCCGTATGGTACGGCTGCAAAACGGGCCTGGTGAACCCCTTGGCGCAATTAGCGGGTCCTTGGCTCAATTAGCGTCAGCTAAGCTAACAGCTTGTGCCATCGGCACAGCGGCTACCGGCCATCGGCAATAAACATCGCCATCGGCGTGTGGGACGAAACAGATGACTTCATATTTCTATGGGCTTGGGGCCCTGCTTCTCGTGGGCCTGGCGTGAATTCCGACTCCATCGGTTGTTTCAAACTGTTTCGCTTTGTTCTTGTATTGCAAACTCTGCTCCAAAACAATTATCGATCGTGTCATACTTTTTAATTATAACATTCATTTTATTTTAATTATAATTGTGTAATCTGACAGCAGATTTGAATTTGTATAAAATTAGAAGAAGAACGAATATTTTTTTTAAAGATAATAGGATGTAAGTGGAGTGTAGGAGATAGAATGAGAGAAGAGGAAAAAGAAGATGATATGATAATTTGATTATAATGATATAAATTTATTGCCAGATAAAAAAAAGAAATATTGTGTTTATATTGGGACTAAAAAATATTATAATTTAATTAGGACGGAGGAAGTATTATTTTTAAAAAAGTTATCAAATAATTATAATGATAATTTAAGTCATGTATTTATATGATAAAATTTTTATTTTATATAAGAGTAGTAATTAATAATCCAAGTTTCTCATGATAATAGTGATACAAATCAATTATCGAAATTTTATTGGGATGACATGACTAACAACTCATATGTTAGATAAATATGACTCATTATTAAACGCTAATACTATACTATGTTACAGTATAGTATAGAGTTCCAATGCACTCGTTCCACAAAGATGTAACATATACGTATTTTATAATAATTTATACGTATAAATATAAGTTTCGTTTTCATATCAAATCACGTCTGATCGTCACGTATCATATATTAGGTTGAAGTATATCACTTACACAAACATTGATATCTCACGATAAATTTATAAAAAACTATATTTAATCGTCGTTATATATACGTCAAATTTTATATCGACATGTTAAGTCAATCCATTTTTTTATAGAACATTGGATGGAGTGAGTATAATTTAGTCCATGGTTTGGAAACGGCAACGTGGTACAGTCTCATGACTCCTGCACTGTTGTGTGCTTCTCTTTGGTCGAGAATACTGTGCTGCGCCGCTTCAGCTCTCCACTTACACCTCAACGCATGGACGCCTCGATGCCGTACAATTTAATTCGAACAGCTAGCAGATGAGGCGGAAGAAGGATAGCGTGAAGAGGAGCGTTCCAGCACGAGATTCTGTCGTCTATCGTTGTCCTCTTCGGTCGTCCTCTTCATCATCATCATCATCATGCCGGCCCTTTGTTTTCATTATCCAGGATGTAAATTTTTCTGATAAAAGTAACTTTTTTGCCAGGGTTTTGTTTGCAATCGATCTTATATGCAACCAAACCTCTCAATGCAAAACCAATCTAAAATTGGTTTCATGCTCAAGTGATCGCATGCTGAGATATTAATCTGATTCTGATTTCACACTTATGTCACATTAAATATTATGCATGTGTTAAGATTCATAATGGATTTTTATTCTCTATTCTATTCGGATTTTGGTTGGTTAGTTTAATGATATGATCTCATAAAAAAAAAGAACAACTCGTTTGCTACGTTTAATTTGTTACAACAATAACAACCCAATTATCCGTCACAATCAGGATATGAGGAGGATAACAAAAATATTGTTTTTTAACTGTATTTAATTTGTTGTTGATCATAATTCATGTCTGGGTGACCTTTCATATGCAAGTTTTAGAGATCCATAATAAATCTTCGATGTTAAATTGATTTTTGGTAACATCCATCAAAGGGGTTGGTTACGTTTTTACCACTATAACATCATACATGATAGCACACTATTTCATGTGTTATCTAGAACAGCCCAGACGAGATAATCGTAGTTTCGCTCCGTTTCTTTCCTTTTCTCCTTTCACACAGAAAAACAAATTCCTACAGTTGGATTTGTTGTCGGTTACTCCCAAAAATGGAAAAAGCAAAACCGTCTCGGTGAGTGGAGGAATCGACCGATCCAGTGCAAATTCGTAGTCCAATTACCGCTCGACGAATTGCCCACATCAAGACAAAACACAAAATCAAGAAGAAAAAACCAGTAAAATTTATCATTAAATGGTCTTAGTTGGGGTGATAAGTGAAGTCGTTGTCTAGGATATAATCATCCATCCTTTTACCCTTCAATGTTTTCTCACTTGAATCGCTTCATTTTACATGATTAAAATCCATAATAAACAACTTGGATAACTTCGTCAAATTATAGAATTTAGAATCCACGATAAATAACAACTTAGATGATTTCATGAACTATACATTAAAACTTATTCATATGGAGGACGAAATATCTCAACTTGTCATGTTATAATCTCTCGATTGACGATATCGTCAAGTCTCAAGATGTATCAATCTTATGAAATTATCAATAAAAATTCGATTACCATTGTGAACTTTCGAAGAAAACATATGCTCGTCCACCAATGGAATCGCAACACAGTATGAAAACATCACTATTCGATATGTAATTCAGCAAGTTTCATTATTCATTTTAATTACGAATTCAATAAAATTTAACCATCATCATCTTTTGAAGATCTCGTATTCAAAAACCATAAACCCCATCATCATCATCACAAACCCCATCATTTTATTTTTTTACGTTTTTACTAAACGTATCTATAACATGATACACATTTTATTTTTTTTTAATTTGATATACTTCTATATTAAGAATATTATTTGTATATCATCATGGTAATTTTATAAGGACTGAGGATAAAGATAACTCTCATGGTTCATTTGGATTGAGTTTTCCAAGGACATAGATACGGTTTTTCATTGTAAGATTTCGCACAGACCTTTCTTGTACGAAAACCCGCAAACGATTCACAGTTCCATCCCTGTCATCTTTTGAAGATTTGGTATTCAAAAATCACAAATCCCATCATCACTAACCCCATCACTTTTCTTTTTTATCTTTTTACTAGATATAACTATGTTATGATACACATTTTTTTTTTCTTAATTTGATATACTCATATATTAAAAATATTACTTATGGAATTGATACTTACAAGACTCATTTTACTACATCCAAGGCACGCTGTGAGGAAGGGATATTTTTGTCCAAAAAATTGATGTGAGTAAGGTAGCCTAATGTAACAAAAATTATGTTGGAAATATCATTTCCCTATTACTTATATATCATTATGGTAATTCTATAGGGACTTAGGATAAAGATAACTCTCGCAGTTCATTTGGATTGAGTTTTTCAAGGGCATAGATCCGTTTTTTCATTGCAAGATTCACGCAGTTTTCAAGGGCATAGATCCGTTTTTTCATTGCAAGATTCACGCAGATCGTTTTTGTTCGAAAAAACTCTAAAAGGATTCATTGTTCTATCCTTTTCATTTTTTGAAGATATGGTATTCAAAAACCATAAACCTCATCATCATCATCAACCCTACTTTTTTTTATCTTTCATATTTATGTCACGATATGTATTTCTTTTTTTCTAATTTGATATACCCCAATATTAAGAGTATTACTTATATATCATAATGGTAATTCTATATGAAATGAGGATAAATATAACTCTCACGTCTTTGGATTGAGTTTTTCAAAGATATAAATTCGGTTTTCCATTATAAAATTTTTCACAAAGATAATTCTTGTCCAAAAACTGCCAAACCATTCACTGTTTTATCCCCTTCATCTGTTGAAGATCTGCTATTTAAAAATCACAAATCCCATCATCATCAAGCATCATGGTCCCTTTTTGTTTAATATTCCCAACCCCTTCCGTTTCCTTAATCTGATACATTTATAGTCACCCCTACCCTTCACAGTCACTTTCCCATCTCTCAATTTTCCTCCTCCGTACACAACAACCCACTATCTCATCTGTTGCACATAACCTGTTTGTTGAAACTCCCCACTGTGCTTGGTTTCCTTTCCAATCATGGGATCATTGCATGGTGATGGGGTTGATGTTGGGTTCGCAGATTTGATGTGTGATGCCCAAAACCAAAACCCTTTTGCATTTCAGGATAATGAAGCGGTGGACGGAGCTATCGGGGGCGAAGGAGAGATCTGGGTTGATAGTAAAGGAGGTGTGGTGGTGGTTGACGAGGAAACAACAACGACAACGGATCTGCTCGATGTAACTGACCCATCATCACTCTTTTATTCCGATGACTTCCCTCCCTTGCCCGATTTCTCAACTTGCATGTCCTCCTCTTCCTCCTCCTCGTCCTCCTCTGGGCTGCCGACTAGGAACGATGTCAGGGGTTCCTCGTCGGGGTCTATGCCGTCCTCGTCTGCGTCCTCTGCAGCCTCGTGGGCGGTTCTGAGGCCGGACGGGGATATCAACCCGAGGATAAATGATGTCTGTGGGAACGGTCAGGATGATCATGATGAGAAGAGGGTGATGGATACAGAGACTCCGTCGTCGGTGCCTTTGTCCTCAACCGATCAGGGTTTTGATGACGGGGATTGCATGGACGTGATGGAGACTCTCGGGTACATGGATCTGCTCGAGAATGATGAGTTGTTATGGGATCCGAGCCCTTTGTTTCAGGATGGTGATGATAATGATGTTGGTAATAATCAGCATCAAGCTGGTCAAGCCCCTCTTGATCAGCAGTCTCAATGTTCACGGATCAATCACTCGCCACCACAGTCGAATCAGCAACAGATGATGCAGGGTGATATTACGGGTCATCATGATCAGTTCATACAGTGCAGGAGTACTCTTGATCGTGACAATGAGATTAGTTTGCCATCATCGGAGAGGGCGGTGGTATCGGATGACATAGGCACGGTGTTCTTGGAGTGGTTGAGGACAAATAAGGAGTCGATATCAGCAGAGGATCTTAGGAAGATCAGGATCAAGAAGTCCACGATTGAGTGTGCGGCGAGGAGGCTTGGAGGTGGCAAAGAGGGAATGAAACAGCTCTTGAAGCTTGTGCTTCAGTGGGTTCAGAGTTATCATCTCCAGAACAAGAGAATGAGACCTTCAGTGCCAGCAACAGTCAACATGAACCTCCCTGATCAGTATCCTAATTGCACTACTGAGATTAACCCGAATCCGGAGCATTTCATCACTAATAATCTGAACCATAATCTCATTGACAATAGTCCTGCCCAATTTGATCAGAGCCCTTGTTTCAGCTCGCCGCAGCTGTGGCCACAGTTGCCACCTTATGTCTCCGATCATGCCTCGATGATGCCGCTGCCTCGATTCCCCATGTTCCCTCAAATGGTTGGCTACATGGGTGCTGAGTACCCTTATACCAATGCCGCCCCCGGCCACCCTTACATGCCACAACCATCAGATTACCAGAAGCTCGAATCCCCGGTATCTTGGCAACACTCTGCAGCCCCGCCACATTTCAGCCTGCCACCACCGCACTATAATGTCCCAGTTCCTGACCAGAGCAGCATTCCTCAGATGCACGCTTTCGCGGGATATGGGAACCAGTACGGTGCTTATCCATTCTCTGGTGGTCAAGGTGACGGGATGATGAGGTTAGGGTCTTCGGCCACCAAGGAGGCTAGGAAGAAGAGGATGGCGAGGCAGAGGAGGTTCTATTCTCATCACCATCATAGGACCCATAACCACCAGATGAGTCATGCTCCTGGGACTCAAATGATGGAGATGGTCGTCGATGATGGTTGTGTTGGTGGAGTGGAGCCACAAGCTAATCATGGTGACTGGAATATGTATTGGCAGGCGCCGGCTGCAGCTGGTGGTCCTGCAATGTCTGATCAAGAACATATGCATAGTGTCGATGATGATCAGCCGGTGGAACAAGTAAATGGTTACCCTAAGCAGGCCGTGGTTGATAAGAAGCAACAACAGCAAAACAACCAGCAGCAGCAGGTGAAGTTCATGTTTGCATTGCCATGGAGTATGTATGCATATAAGTTTCTTACTTGTTACTTCGTCGTTTATCTTGCGCGTTTTCAATGTCTTTCGTTTATGGTCAGGCCTGGAAAAGTGAGAAGAACTTGAGATTCTTGCTGCAAAAAGTGTTGAAACAAAGTGACGTTGGTAACCTTGGGAGAATAGTGTTGCCTAAGGTACGCTTTTTTTTTTTTTTTTTTTCTTCCTAATATATAATGTATATTGGCTCATGCCCATGATTTTATGTATGGTGTCTGTTTGTATGTAGAAAGAGGCTGAGATTCACTTGCCGGAATTGGAGGCGAGGGATGGTATCACGATCCCTATGGAAGACATCGCGACCTCTCGAGTTTGGCACATGCGATACAGGTATTTGTGTCTTGCATTAGAGAGGGTGGCAATGAAATTTTTCCTTGGATGTATAGCTACTGTTGGAAGTCTTAATCATGCATACAATTTAATGATTCAAAGCCGCTTTTGTGTCGTGGCTTTCATATTTTTTTTGATTGTGTTTCTACAGGTTTTGGCCCAACAACAAAAGCAGGATGTACCTCCTAGAAAACACAGGCAAGTTTTCATAGCTTTATTGCAAACTGGTACTTTCATAAGTGGTTGGGGTGTTTACAATCTGGATTATAACAATGTGGATTGAGAAAACGTTTCAGGTGTTCTCATGTTTTTTCTTAAACAAAAATCCCGAAGGATTTTCCTTTGGTCAACCGAATAACCCACAAAACCGGATGATCTCTTAAATCATATTTTCTTAACGGACTTATCACCACAAAGTAGCTCCACACTCAACAAATTTTGATTCCTTAACGTCTTCCTTTCTTTGAGAAGTTGGTTGAACGACTTACCATGTGAAATGGAGATGATCCCCTGGGTGTTCTCATGTTGGTTATGTGGAATATAGCAATTTGAGAGTTTTCTTCAATTCTATGTTTGTGTTCTGCCAAATGATGTTGCTAACTTGTCACATGGTTAGAGAACATCTGTTTGACGTTCAAAATTTTACAATAGCGTTTTTAATGGTCACAAAACAAAAGTGCTTCTACCAATAGCACTTAGCAATTGTTGAGTATGCATTCATTAATTGAATAAAAAATATTTCAAGACACTTTCGTACTATAATCGACGATTTGATCGAGTAGTGTTACCCATCATACCATGTGGTTCTAACACTAAACCATAGAATCTCTAGCTCACTTGGAATTCAATACATTTTTCCTTGAGTATCCAAGTTATGCCTGAATTAAATAATATCATTGTCATATGATTGTAGTACATGGCTATCAATATGACTAACTCGAAGTTCAACACACTTTGTTTTGCATTCCACGCATTTCTCGTATGAATGAAAGGCGCAACTCTGGCACTACCATGTGGTGGTAGCATCCCAATTAGATAGACACTAGTAGCTTGTGATCAAATGACTTCCAATGGGGCGTGGAGCTGAATGCACTTTGTCTTGAAAATCTAGCTTATGATCGAATGACTTCCAATGTCACATGATTACATCACTCTATTTCAGAATCATTGTAGACTTCGAAATGCATTTTGTCCTGAGATTGATGTCATTATCAAGCGGTTTGTAGAAGGACTGAATGACAATGTAAAATGTGTTGCTCTTGCAGGGGAATTTGTGCGTTCCAATGAACTCCAAGAAGGGGACTTCATTGTGATATACTCAGATGTTAAATGTGGCAAATATGTATGTATCTCTATCACATATGCCCTTGTCACTTTCATTCCAAGATGATCTTTGTTTATTGATTCAAATATATACTTGGCATGTGCTACACTAGTTGCACGTTGTTTTCCTTGAGTTGAGCCCCACCTTTTTCATTGATCACTTCTTGTGGTAAGATGTTGGTGATCCCAATTCGGAGACATACGCTATGGTACAAGTTGGTCATATCATGCTAAATATCCACATGGGAAAAAGAGACCCATAAAAGACCAATAATGGCTCATCTTCTTGGGTCAAACAGTAGATGCTCATAAACATAATAGGTGTATGATATTATTTAATTGAAGGTCGATGAGATATGTGTCTCGATATATGTGTATTTTATTTCAGAATAAGTATTATGTGTAACAATTTAGACTAAAACAATATAAATAAAAAATCGAGACTATTTTATGTACTATTTTCATCCATTATTTATTTTTTATTTCGGTTTCAACCATTAAGCCTAGAGTGTAGACCAACGATAGAATGACTTACTAATCGCTTGTATCGGGCGATAACTGTTTGGATTAATCAATTATTTCATGGTTAGTAAACATCTGGTTTGTCCATATAAGATCATTGTGATATGTAGAACAACTCTGTCGATCATTTTTTCACTGAACCTATCGCTGATAACTCACTGACAGAGCCATTCTCTAATAGTAAGGTTGCCTATCGGAGCTAGGTTAATGTAGGGTAAGGAAGGAAGCTGCTCTAGTTCTAATTTTGCGGTGTTTAATTTAAGTGTGGAGTTTTGATTGAAAGATATTATTGTTATGTGGTAGGGATATAATTAGCGCTTGAGTGCTTTTCTGATGGATTAATAGCCGACTCCTTGAGATATATATGCACTTCATCTTGCATAGTTCGTCTAATATTTAGCATATTTCATTTCAGAGTTTTAAATAATACTCTACGATATAGGGAATGGTTGATTTTGCCACAGTTATGCTTAAAGAGATCTTAGAAACGCTCTTCATCTTGGCATATATTCTTGGAGTAATTTTTGTGTTATCTTAGACTCGTTTTATATTGCGTTCTTTCAATTATCTTAGACTCGTATTATATGGGTTTGACTTCGATAAGTAACTTATTTTGCAATGATCACTTGAACCATGCAGATGATAAGAGGCGTCAAGGTACGGCCACAACAGGGTCAGAGATCGGAGCCGCCCAAGAAGCTGCCAAAGATGCACAGAACTCAGGGAAACTGAAAATATGCACAGAAACCGCTTCCAAACACCACCACGACTGTTTCATATTTCTCAAATATGTTATATTGGCATCGGTTTGCTGCTAAATTTTGGCTGTCCAGCATGACCTCGGACGGTCTGGTCGGCATGGTGTCGGTTGCTTTGTGGCAATGTGATGTCCCGCTTGGATGTGGAGTTGTTCCTTCTTTCTGTTGTGTGACGATAACAGGTCTCTGTTTGATATTTTCATATATAATGTTGGAAAAACGTGTACTCTACAAGCTGAATTTTAACTGATCTGTTGTATTTGTAGTGATGTGAGTTTTGTCGAATAATTTGTATGCACACGTTTTTGTCTATGTTACGTAATGCAAGTTATATATCGGTCTACCTATCTGATGCGTGATGCCCGATGTGTGATTCGACTCGGTGACGAGGCAGAATGCACCTCCTTTTTGTAAGTGTAATTCTACATGACATATGAACTGTTAGAACCTAGATCTGGTGTTGACAATAAAATTTCTCCTGCTTTTATCTGGAAAGGAAGCATCACCAGTTTCAATCGGGAGAAATAAAGCATTGGGTGGCCTTAGACCCATGAAAGCCATCAGCCATTCTAATTTTGATTCAGGCAAAAGATTTTGAGCTCTCTCCCTGGTTTATATTCCAGAGTCCTTATACTCTCTACCTTCCGAGAGTCCTTATATTCTCAACAGCATATAAGAAGCCATGAGCTAATTGTTTTGGAAGCAATATCCCAATTACCGATTAGTCGAAAAGCATCTCCGGAGAGAAAGATAAGTCTTCACGGAAATTTTGCAGCTAAATCAATTTTTTTTTTTTCGAGTTCTGAAAAAAATATTGCATGACCCGCAGTCTAGAGTTCAAGTTCTAACGGACGACAAAGTAAGGCTGATCCTCGAGTCGACCCTGTTTCATCAAAGTCTTCTACAGTATGGCTAAGATTCATCTTTCTTCAGCCTTTAACTCAGAATAACATATCTGAAAGACTGAAACATGACACACAAAGAAACTGGAGGACATTTCTTTTATTCTAACATCGATCAGATAACCAGACTTACAAAATTTACCTATGCTTACACAAACAAATAGAGTATCTGATATCAGCAAATAAGAAAAGAGTCAGGACATTGCTAGCATAACGGTTACATTCGCTAACAATGTTCTATCTCAATAAGAAGGAAAACAACATAATGTGACAAAAAACCTCAAAATTAACCAGCAAATTTCCTCCATCAGGTTTCTAACTCTTAATTACCTTAGTTAACTTTGAGCTTAAAAAAGCCACTCAACTCAAGCTAATCAACTATCCTTTGATCATTTCTTATTCCTACAAGTGCAATGACAAATCGATCTTCATATCTATTTCCTTAGACTCACTCTCAACAATATTGTTGTTGTTGTTATCATTTTCAACATTGTTCTTTGAAGCTTGATATTCTGAAAAGCCACTAACCCTGAAGCTCCTCTGCCAATTCACCAAGCTTTGCTCATCATCTTGACAACAAAAGGGGTTAACACTACCATAGTTTCCACCATAAACTACCACATTCTCGAATCTAGCTGCCCCGTTGGAGCCCGAGAAATATTGTGTAGGGTTGAAACCATGTCCATTAAGGTTTGCAGCATGGGCAGTTATGTACATTGGAGGGCTTAGCAGGCCAATTGGGTGGTGGTTCGGAGCAAAGATGAGAGGCGGTTGTGGCGGCTGAGGAGGGAATGTGGTTGTGTTGGTGTATTCTGATGCCCTTTTGGCTCTTCTTGCTGCTGTTCTTTCCCTTTTGTGGGCATTTTGGTGACCACCTAGTGCTTGTGAGCTGTAAAACTTCCTTGAGCAGAACATGCACGGAAACACCCTCCCCATTGGCGGCAGCGGTGGCGGTGGTGGTTGTAGGTGTGATGGTGGTGATATTTCTTGATCTAATCTGTGAGCTACCTTGTGATGATCTTCCATCCCTATAGGTTCAACAATATGAACAAAAAGATGAGCTTAGGCCATATATTTTTCATATGATTCAAAAGCATGAATTTTGCATGGACATGACAAAGGGTGGGTCCTTTAACATGACTTTCAAGTACAAATCCATAACTCAAGTCTTTATTCTCCATGTCTCATCTTATGTTTACTGCCTTATATATAGATCCATGCAAATTTACATTCAGAAACTTTGTTTAACATGTTGGTTGTCAATTACGTAAGGGCTGAGACAATCTCTGTCGCATGGATTGTATTATCCTCCTAAGTTCTTCCGAGATATCATAAGTGAAGATTACATGATTTGAACTCGTAGATATAATTCTATTAATTGACCAACCATCATATTAGAAAAAACATACTCAGTACTAGAAATCCCATGGTGATATTTTAATCTTGTATTTAACCTTAGACGTAATGAACTTCATAATGATCACTTTACATAAAAGAGAAACCTCTTTTACAAAAAAAAAAAAAACGTTTACCTTTGAGCATGAAATGGGTAGTGGGATGATTTGCAGAGTTTGAGAAGAGTCACTTTTGGTGCTGAAATGGGATGAGAACAGAGAAGGATGATCAAAAGGAGAAGATTGTTTTGCTTTTTGAGTTCATAAGCTAAGGTGAGTGTGAGTTCAATTTTGGAGTCGAGGGCATGATTGGGGAATACCCTTTATAAGTAATAAATAAATGGGAGCATTTTTTCTGCAGGTGAGTGTGGAATGTATGGGCTTGGGAACAAGAAGAGATAAGAAAGAGACACAAACACAGAGAGAGAGTAAGAGATCACTGTTTTCCTGCAATGCTAAATGGTGGGTGGAAACAGGGGCGAGTGATTGGTGAATTAGAGTGATCTAGGATCTGACCAAATCATATCATGTAAATCAAAGTTATGTTTGACGTAACATGATTTGAGATATGATAGAATGTAATCGAGTTATGTTGGATATATCTTGATTTGGATTTTGACAAGACCGAATCAAATTATGTTTGATGAAGCTTGATATAAGATCTGATAAGATAAAATCAAGTTATGTCAAACATAACTTTATTTAGGATATGATAAGAACGACTAAGATCCTTTTGTAAACAATATATAAACGAAATTTTATATGATGTTTTTATTTTTGGTTACATGTTTTTGTATGCTCCTGATGAGGATCGTGATGATTGTGATCCATACTCGTTTGTTTTATAATTAACAATATGTTTTCACTCTCATCACATATGTGACCTTTGAAACCATCCGATATTGTTGATTTCAAAACATCGAGATTAAATAACCCAATATACAAAAGCGACAAGAATCTTATTGGATAGTCCCATCAAACAACATTATGTGAATATCCCACCTAAGATATCTTTGATGAATGGTGAGAAGTGAGAAGAGTGGATAGCAATTGATGTATGGAATGAATTGGGAAATGCAATCCATCTTCTTCCCCTTTTTCGCTCTCAGTTTCCTTTTTTTTTTTTTCTTTTTTGCTTTCTTTGGTTTCTATGCCTGACAGTTTTTATCTGTTTCATGGGTATTTTGTTTCCTTTCTCCATATATCATTTACTAGCACTGTTCAACTGCTGTTTGTTTTGTCAGGTTCCATATCCTTCTCTATCTTCGTTCCCTGTACAGACTTTTGAGTTTGTTATTCGAAACGTTAGTCGTGACATAAGTTATACTGATCAGTTCTTTTCAATTACATTTGGACATGTATATAACATGAAATGTAATATGAGGTTAGACAATAAAGTAGTGGAGCTTATCTTAAGTCAAACCGGAATACGACATAGTTACACGGATTAACTTCATATTCATCTAATCCAAACACTTCTTTATAGATATCGGAGATCGTGTTAACTTGTCCAACAAAGATAACTTTGAAACCACACTAGGCACCTGATCAACCTAACGAGTTCACAAACCAACATCCATTCAGGTTTATGTGCTCATGGATTATGACATAATGGTAGTACTCAAATTCCAACACAAAGTTAATTAAAGGATCAGGCTCATTCACTCAATAAATTTGCTTGCAAAGCTAGAACAAAGCTTGTTTCACAGGCTGCTGATTAAATGCTGGAGTAGCATGAGTGTGGTTAGGTGTTGCTTTAATTGGTCCGGATGGAATTCAGGTTAGTAATTAAGCTGTCTTAGACCATCCAACCATGTTAGTAAATACATTATTCATATACCTTTCTGCATTGTACATATAGTTTCGAAAACAATCTATTATCTTAGCAAGTATAAGAGTGTGTACATTTCGTTCTCTCCAGACCTTGTTTATGACGGAAAATACTGGGCGGTTGTTGTTGTTGTTATTGTTGATCTTTCATGTCTCTATAAGATCCATATATTATTCTGCTCCTGTCCTGTTGTAGTATCCGTATTTAGACAGTGCAACATGAGAAAATGGATCGAATAGTTTCAAGCTGATATCAGGTTAATGAAGTCAATTTATGAGAGCCTTATGAGACTTGGCAATAAACAGGCAACAGTTGCATGGATTTGATAACACAAAGGCAACCAGAAGAAGTGATATGACTTGACAAAGGCATGCATATAGAAGTAGAACTGATCACTTGACTTGACACAGGACTTACAGAAGCACCTTATTTCAAAACAATAAGAATCTTATCTTTTTTACATCAGATGTGTACTTGATGAGTTTCCTAAACAGGACTACCAAGGTGTACATAACAAACTTGTCACGTCTACTATTCCATCATAAATTGGAATTGAGTACCCTACCCGAAATAGAATGGAAACAGATGGTTAGATGCGACACGAAGCCATGAGTATGAACCCTCCTGCTTCATATATTTGGCATTTGTCTAAGTCAAGCTCACTATTGATCCGAGAAGGATCATGCACAATCGATGAACGATCATATATTATTTCCGTTAAGGATACAAATCGTTCACTTCCAAAATGATAGTTGAATGCTAGTATCAGTTCGAAAGTACCCAAGGGGGTATCAGCAGGCGTACTTTCCTCATAACTTGTGGCTAGGGGATCACAGATCTATATGAAGTCACCAATGACCCAAATATGGGAAAACAACAAGATCATTATTTCATCAACTGGTACACCTCAAACCAGAAGAGAACAGAACCCTTGTACTACAACTAGTCCATCACACACACACACACACAAAACAGTGCCAACACACTGTTCAACTCTCTGTTTCTGCAACCAACACTTCATCTCTGTGACTCTGTGTGCAAATTGGAAAAGGCCAATACAACAACAACTAGTAGTAGTAGTAAGTTGTGGAAGAAGAAAAGGGCAGGGAGTGGTGGTGTGTGTTTTGGTGCAGTCAATAAGTTATGGGTTTGGAAATGGCCACCTCTCTTGGATTCTGTTTAGGCTGATGCCGATGACTGCAGTGCAGTGTTACCCATCTGCACTGTTAAGGGTCTGTCCGTATATCCAGCACATATTCACCGCCAATGTCATGCAAAGGACTTTGGTGTCCCTTTCGAGAATATATATTCAAAAAGATTTATCTTACTCTTTCAAAATAAAAGGAATTATGAAAAGGTATGTATGATGTTCTTCTCCAATCATGTGATCAGAAATTCGATATTTTTTTAAGGGTTTTTAAAAATCAAATCTATGCATTGCAACAAGGATAAGAATGGCACCTCTCCCCCTTACCCTTGCACTGTACTTAATGGAATTATCGGAGTTTTTGTATTTGTTTTTTTTTACTAGAGTTGTACACTGATCAAGAAATTGGACCAGTACGAAGAAATCCCCCAACCATATATTACATCCCACTCTTCATAGACCCAGTATTTGACAATTTTATCTTGGTTGTTTGTATCTAATTTATCAATTCAACGAGGTTGGTTCGCTACTGTGCAATCCTTCCCCTACCTATGGCCAAGGTTTCGAAACTCTCTTATTATATCAGGAAACTGTCTTATTTCGAAACCATCTTCTCTTAATTACAACTGCATTGAGGGGCTACGCAGATTTCACCTTGCCTGAACCTTGTACTCGACGAAATTATCTAGTATGTTGTTGCATTTGCCTCAGCTTGTTTAGTGGGAATAAAGACCAATGCCAAAGGAAATGGTAAAAAAAAAAAAAAAAAAAAACCAATGCCAAAGGACAGATGTCAAGGAATTTGTTCTACGATCACTCGTAATATTGTCCTCTCCATAATATTGAATTCAATGATCGTGCTTCAACAAGGAGAAGATGGTAATAACAACAAACAAATACTCCTAGTATAAAGTCAAGCATTACTTCACCACGTACACCGCTTGAGGTTATGAAAACCCCCCGAGAACAACTTTTTTCGATCCTAACAAGAAGAGTACGCCAAGCTAATGTGCCTTGCCCTGATTAATAGATTATGTGACTCGCTCTCAAACTTCATAATCATGCCAATTATATTTTACATATGCATCGTCTTGTACACACTTATTAAAGAAGGGAAGCCCATAAGTTGAAAGACGACTCCATGTCTGCCAGTCAGTGAACAATGCTTTGGCATCCGTACACGTGCTTCTGCACTAGTGGTCCGAATCAGGGAAACCCAGTGGCCACCCTTTGTCTACTTTTTACTCCATTTTTTTCTCAACACACCGCCACCAGTCCACCACCATGACCACCTTTGTTTATTCTCCGACTACAACTTTGGTCAGGTATCAAAGGGACATTTCACCACCGGTTCCAGACACCGTGATTCTCGGACTCGATTCGATAAAAGTTTGTTTGTTTATTTGGATTCTGTTCAAGTGGCTTAAGGGTTGGGATCTTACAACGTGTTCAGATGATTTAGTTGAAGAGAGCGGTTAGACATGATCGAGCTCGAGTTCTGCCTATGTGTCCGACCGTATCTCGAGGTAGGGCACGACCTTTTAAAAGAGTCTTGCACAATCGATACGAACTTGATTAGCTAAGAATGCCATCAACGGCCATACACAACTTAAACCGCGAAACACAACTAATGCACCCTAAGACGAGCCTGTTTTAGCAATACTAATGGAGTAACTGAACTCCGCTTGTTCAACTGTATTCCCAGAATAATGAATCTTTGTCTTTATCCGAGAAAAATAGACCGGTACACAGTGTCGGTTTAGCTTCCTTAGTTTCAAAGGATCGCCTCATCGGAGTTATAGTTCGACCAAGTTAGAACAAGAATAAATGAATTTATTAAAGCCTGTGCAGGTACTTGGAAGAAACTAAAGCAAGAGAAGAAGCTGGGAAAAACAACATCCAGTTTTTTTCAATTCTGATAAAGCTGAGTGAACTACCACAGAGAGCAAAGTTCCTCTCACAACTACAAGAATCAAATATGACCAAAACCCCTTTTTTCTTTTCCTTTCCTATTGATTGTCACTAGGCTGAATATATACAACAAATAAATTATACACAAAACAACACATGGACAGGATACAAATGCTCTCACCTTAGCCTAGGAACAACCAAAACATCTGCTTATGGAGAACCATCTTGATGGCGAAGGTGGTTCATCCGGATCAGTCTTCCTGGGAGGAAGATGCTTGAAGAAGGCTTTTACTGCTCCAGTTACTCCATCTTCGCTTTCCATTGCAATGGCAAGCTCCACGGCTAGTTCTTTTACCTGTCAGTTTTCACACATGCCGGCGATCCATGAATATCAAGACACGGTTAAAAAACAGAAAGGGGTGGACACTATTTGCTTCTTAAATGACGTTCACAGCAGAAGCACAAAGCATTGACATTAATAGCATTTGACTTCTATTCGTTCGACTAACAGCCCTGGTTCTAATAGAAAAAATTCACCTCAAAGTGTCCTCCATGCCTAGCTCTAATAATATAAAATATCAGTTGGGGAAAAAAAAGATGTACACAAGCTATAAGCCAATAACTAGGGTAAGTCCATAACTCCAATACATGGTGCAAGCAAATCAAAGAAAGTTACGAAGAATCTCACAACACATAACGAAACTTCACTTAAATGGGATCTATAACAGGTGCACTAGTGAATCATATGTTTATCCAAATCCAACATATTAGAGGCACTTCCCAACAGCAAAAAACATTAATAAGTGGATTAGAGGTGCAAGCAAATCCATTCATGTACGAGATGGAAAGAAAAAGAAAAACAAAGAAACATCAGAATACACAAATGATTCGCTAGAAAAAGAAACATCAGAAATGATTTGTTGCACTGTACCTCAGGGTCCAACATGAACTTTATGGCTTCCTCCAATCTGTGAAGTGAAAATTCGTCAACTGGAATAGGCGGAGGACCTACGCCTCTCGCATGAACCCTCTCTCCCCAGAAAGGTTGATCGCCGAAGAAGGGTACAATTGTTGTCGGGCACTAGAGAACAAGCATTGTGGATTACATCAACCACAAAAAATTCTGAACTCATTGAAATGCAAAGGGATAAATCCTTACTGCAGCTTTCAGACCCGCAGCAGTTGTCCCAGCACCACCATGATGCACCTAAAACAAATATTCAAAACGTCACTTTCTGCATGACATGTAAAACTTCCAACAGATCGAGCAAATTAACTTAAAGTATCGGCCTTTCAAAACCAAAAATCAAACATACCACCGCAGCACAGCGTGGAAATAGCCAATCGTGAGGACAGTTGTCCAACAAGTAAACGGAGTCCTTTGGTTTGGCCACTGAAAAGGGAGGAACCATGTTTTCTTAGAAGGTGATATACACAAGGGGGAAAATCATCTAGGAAACATAACTGAACTAGTTTCTCAGAGAAATAGAACGAAACACAGGAGTCAAGGATTGCCCAAGAGGTCTATCTGTATACAAGTTACAAGAATGTGTGATGAAGACTCACAACTCCCAAGACCACCCCAGCCTTTATTGATGATACCCCTCTGCCCAGTCCTTTCCAGAGCATCAACAATTATCTGCGTCATTCTCTCAGGCTCTTCAACCGGCTGAAAGGACATCAAATAGGAAACTTAATAACAACTGCTTTGCACGAGAAAAATCAAGAAATTCTTACAGAGAAATTGTTTAGCAAGAGATGAAGCAATTTGATTCAAAGGATTTGCATGCCAGACAGGAGCAATGGGTCCAATAAACGGAAGACAGAAAATATTGATTAATTTTGCAACCCATTCAGTTTGAAATTATGAATCTTTATACTCAATTTCTTTTTGTGTGTTCAGGATAGGGGAGGCCTACGAGTGGTAACATTGCTAAAGAGATACAATATTAACTTCCAGATCCCAAATCGCAATAAATCCCACTACGAGTGGTACAGGGCTAAAAGACAATGATGTTAAAATGGCACCAAAGAAGAAAATTTCCAAAAGAAAAAAATAATAATAAAAATGTCCAGCAATGCTCAATGATGCAAAAACATAATCTGAACTGTGGGTATGAGTTCTAAAGGTCCAAGGGGCCCATGCAAGCTGTCAACTCAAGAGTGAAAAACCTGATCTTTCTGTGCTTTCGATCAAATGAATACAAAGTGAAAATAAATGCATAAAAGAATATAGTCAAGATGAAGAAACATACAAGGCTCCCGAAACCAATATAGATGGGTTTTTGACCGGCTTCGAGCCATTCTACAAGTGACGGTGGAGGTTCATAGTTGGATGCAAGGTCAAGGAAACAGAATCCAACAACATCAATCTTCGGACCCCAATCTGGATAAATAGCAAGTCAAGCATAAGGAGAAATATATGAAAATGACATAATAAAAGAGCCAGGTGCAGACTAAAAAAGTTTTTTTTTTAACTAAAAAAGTTACTATGCTTGATATGTAGCTTATCATGCATGATGAAGAAGTATCCATCCCTTGATCAAACTATCAAGACAAAAGAGTAGTTAAAAACCTTTCGGCTTAGGAACAAGATGAGGGCTCCATATATATCCATGTGGAATATTGGAATCTGAGCCCTGAGAGCCACTTAAATAAGTCACAGGACGTAACTTTAATTTCTTCTTCCTCACGTCGTTTATCATATCTCTTATTCCAAGCCAAATGAATGAATCAACAATTTGATAAGACAGCTGCAAACAATAGACCAGTTGAGGTTAACAGAAAGACGCTACAGATTCCCTTAAAAAATGTCAAATTTCATATCATGAAAAATGATGCAAAAGCACGCACTCTATAACCCGCAGATTGCTTCACACGAGACAGAGGGTGAGGGAATTCACTGGTCGGCCTGGAAGCAATGACAAGAAGTCACGATCACTAGTATGTAACATCAATGGGCAAAATTCACACGCCAAAATCAATCCCTGAAAACATTATATATAACCAGAGAAGTATTTAATTCAGAAAAGGTTGTATTACCCAAACAAGACTTACGTCCATGGCATAGTGAAAAATATATGAATCGGTATTTTTAAAGCCTCGGCCACATGCGTATGCCCTGAAATAAAATCTGATGGTGTTAGATGTGGAACTTCTCAGAGAGAATATCATATGGATTTCAAGAAAGACCTCAAGGGATGATCATTTCTTTTACTTTTTCTTTTTCCTTCTAATTTTTTAAGTCCCAATGGTAGAGTATAACAATCTAACATATGACTAAGTAGACCTTAGAAAGAGTAAGAATTTAAATAGAAGGAGTTCAATCAATGACCAGACCATATGCTGGAGGATTGGCTATGATCGCATCTGCCTTGAAAGGGACACCGGAATCGACATCTGGTTCTTTACAAGCCGGAAGTAAAGAGTATATGATTTCCTTTATTTGATTA
Organism: Drosera capensis; assembly: GCA_001925005.1. Classification (NCBI taxonomy): domain Eukaryota; kingdom Viridiplantae; phylum Streptophyta; class Magnoliopsida; order Caryophyllales; family Droseraceae; genus Drosera; species Drosera capensis. The sequence continues at coordinate 20,140 of LIEC01012062.1, forward strand.
CGTTGAATAGGAATTTCCGAAGGCCCAGATGGCAAAAAGCCTTTGTTTTTAACCATATCTGCAGAGATGTTAAAACAACTTATAAGAAATTATCCAGACTATCAGAAGTTTATAAGAAAGGAATCACAAAACAAAAGCCGTCATTCACTCATTAAAACCGTTGCATGGATCACAGCTATAGATAGCCAACACCACACGAAGAAAGCTACTTCAGATGGACATTTTAGATTAAATAATTTATGAAGAGAAGACCTAGCACTGCCAAAAATGTCATTATACACCCTCTCTCATTACAGCCAAGGTTTGTAAGTTGACACTCATGACGCTGTTGTTGCAGAATGAGTTCTGGAGAAAGGATCACTTTTAAAAAGAATACAATACAAGAAAAATTCAAGAACAGACAAAATTATGAGGCTAACACATGCACCATAAAGTTAAGACTGTAAAACACAAGTCACTATCTTGAGAATAATGGTAATTGATAGTCTACTTTTGATCACCATGGTTGAAAATAGTCTACAAGAGGTGAAAGAGATGCAACCGTCAATTGTTGAGCAGTGCTGCAGTTGTGTAACATGCAACAGCGAAACTAAACTGATGTCACACGGCATCATCGTGCCAGCCATAGAGAAAAAAATTTGGGCTACTATTATATAGTACATCCTTCTAAGCCATGAGTGGAAATGATGCATGTTGAGATACAAATAGTAAATGGACCTACTATCATCAGTTCGTATTTTTGATAAAATTGATTATACGACATGATAGCAGAACAGATGCTAAGTGAGGTCACGATTTCGAATCGTGCAACTGCCTGTTGTTGTGTTTGTGTTTGTGATCTTTATGTGACACTTGGTTTGTGATGAGGTACTGCTTTGTCCACACGAAGCCGCTTCAATGTGAGGAAAGTATTGAGATAAATAATATAATGATTGTACTTCAATCAGTTTGGATTTTTAATAAAATTGGTTCCACGACAATGCACAAAGAGATTTTTTTCTTAATCTCTTCTATAACAATTATCTACTCCCTCTGTCACATTCCAATTATAACATTTATTAAATTGGACTGTCCCAAACAAATTGGGACATTACCTAAATAAATAAGTTGAATGTAGGGTAATGTCTAAATTAACATTGGACCTAAAGCCTATTATCTCTCTCTCTAAAAGGTTTTTCTGGCAGACCTATCTCACCTACCCCTACTCACCCTTTTTCTCATTGACTTTGAAAGGTTAGAGACAAACTTCAAAAGTAAAAAAAAGACTATGGAAGGGAAAAAATTGTGGTGAGTTTTTTTTTATGAGATCAAATAGTATTTATGGAAACCCAACAAACTCAACCAAGTTCCTTAATATGCGATCTAGGTTAACTGGTTGCAATTGGAATGGGATGGAGAGAGAGTAGTAAAATTGACTTTCAAAGGTTTCCTAAATTTTCCATAAAGTTTATAATCCAACAAGGGATGGACAATTTAGCGTTAATTACTAACATGGTTTAATCTGTCATCATAGTGAGGCCTGCCATCGTACAACACAAATCTCTGTTAGGCTAAACCATTGCAAGTCTGAAAAAATAAACAAACAAGAACAATAACAAAGAACCAAAAGAACAAACAATTATAGATCTATCAAGTGGACACTTAGAAACAAGTCAAGGCACTTACACCCGGCAAGCACTTTTGGATCACCTCCTAAGGGAAAGAACTCCAATCCTGAAGTTAAAACAAAGTCTTTAAAGTTTGCATGAGTAGCAAGTCTAACTCGATGTCCATAATCCTGAAAGTAAAGAAATAAGTATTAATACAGCCCAAGCTAGAAATTAATAATGGAATTGGGCAAGGGCTGAAGATAAAAGATCTGCCTCCATTATCCAAAGGATATTGTAGTAGAATATCAGTGCATGAATTCCTCAACTCAAGCAATCCTAAGTTAAACCCTGCAAGTCCATTGACCTGATGCACCTCATTTTAATAAAAAAAGAAAATAGCCGTAGGGTTAAAGTGAGACTACGGGACCACGAGTAAGAGCGAGACTCATGCATGTGTCTTTTTCTAGCAATTTAACCAGTCACATTGCAAGTTGCAACTTTAGCAGCAACCCAGTAAAATGGAACAATTAACTATATCATATTGTTTTCGCCAGAATATTCAATGAAGAATATAAACAACAACACCACAGAGCTTAGACCAGCACGAGCAAAATCACCACAAACATCAATCATGAAACCAATATCTCATGTACCAATGAAGGAGCACTCTAGCAGTCTAGCTAATACCCAGGTAGCAACTAATAACAGGTAGTGACTAAAAGGCAACAGCCAAAACGGTTGGTCACATCTGAATACCATTTACAAGTGTCCCCCCCCCCCCAAAAAAGTTTCACGACTCCAAAAGAACTTCAAGCCGACAACACGGTTCCCCAATTGAGTAGAGATAAAATGTTCAGTCCAAATCAAAGATAACTATATTACATAATTTAAGATTGACGAAACTCCAAATCCTTGCAACAGTCTACAACAGTTGTAGGGAGCAAACAAAAATTCTCTAGTCCACTATGCCTGAAAGGCAAATCATCGATCGTTGAAGTAACAGAAGAGTGCATTTGATTTATTTTGAAAAAAAAAATGACATCTAAGACAGTTTCACTAACACAAAATCAACAAGACTGAACGAATTAAGGGAAAAATAAAACGACTGGGCACTACAAGTAATAATCTGCAAAGTTACGTTCAAAAAAAATTGGAAAATCAATAATGAGCAGAATGAGAATGTCAACTTAAGTCCTGTACCAGTTATATTAAGCATATTGGTGGAACAGTTCTGCAAGAAGTAAATTAACTGTATTCCCAAGGAGTGAAGCTTTGCCATACTCTGAACAAAAGTAGATCGCAGACCAGATCCTAAAAATACCAACCTGCAACTTTTTTCCAATTGCAACAAATGGCTGCACATCACCTCGAGTCCCAACAATCAACATTACTATTTGCATGGGTGGAATATACTCAAGATCTTCAGTGTCAAGAGGTTCATCGACCACCAATTCAGTAGATACATCTTCAGGTGCAACTCCAAAATCTTGCGGTATGGCATCTCCTGGAACTTCAAATTCCACAGTTCCATCGACCTTCACTGTGGCAATTCTGTTCAACAATTTCAACTGCAGGCTTTCAAAAATTAATAATAAATTACACCTCCACAATAATTTGAAACAAAGAAAGATCAACACATTGGCCACTAGCTTTGGGCTCCTCTCTACTGCATTCAGGGAAATAAGTCTGTAAGCTATGAAATTTTAAATACAACATTTGTCACCATGCACACCATTCAAACTTAACTTTGTTCTGCTAGTTTCCTGATAGTTTGTTTTTGTAATTCGCTTCTCTGTGTCTGGAATTCATTTTCTTTGGTTTAGCAACATTTTAATGATAGTCATATCGGTATACATCATGTATGTTTTTGGATTAGATTTTGTCACATTCATTAATTGTTTAAACTACTTTATCGGAACTTTGTTTATAAGCATCATACAGCATTCTGAAGCATGATTAGGTATTCTGAAGCATCATATGATTCGTATCATGTTAAAATAATGTACTGAAGAGGTTTACCCCTAGTTCCAGAGGCAAGCAAAGTTGCGAACCACGAATCAGAACGCATTCCTCCAACATTTCGCAAAAACCATCTGTGTCTTTCTTTTTCTCTTTATTTCGCATCATTACACATCTTGACAGGTAAAAAAATTTCATGTTGATCTTTTCAGCAAAAATCTAAATTGAGTCTAGATGGCATCTGTCACTTTTGTAAACCTCTTTCTTCTCACTTTCTCCTGATTCATATGGTAGATCGCAAGTTAAACTTTTAAATTTTAATCCCACCACAGTTCTGACAATTTTGTCAGCTTCAATCAGGAAAAAATTACACTCATGTTCGAGACATTTTAGAGTAAATCGAGCTTACGGCAGAATACTAAAAAACAAGACACCAAAGAATTCCATACATAGTTGATAAACTAAAGGTGAAAGGCTGAAAGCAAGGCTGATCACTATGACAGATACAAAATCATGGATAAGGAAAAATCGAGTAAATAATGCTGAGCATATACCTTCTGCTGAAAAGGCAGTTTGTCATCAAAGATTTTTGCTGCCTCTGAAGGAAGAATATTGGTATGTCTCAGTGCTTCAGTTCTCGATCTTTCTAATATGACTGGACTACTTACTTTTTCCCCAGGTAAGGTATTTACTCTATAAAAACCCCTGCCAACTAAGCAGAACAAACAATGAAAGAAAAAATCATTAGCAGTCTTACCAGAAAACAAACTGCTACAAAGCAAAACAAAAAATGCGACAAGTCTTGAACCATATGATGTCAAAAAGGGTACAAATCACCGTAAGAGCATGTCCTCGACATTATAAATTATCAATTAAAAGTACATACTTCAGAAAGAGGACTAATTAGGGTCCTCTGTACAAAAATAACAGGGAAGTAAATAACCGCATTTTGGTCCAAAAGATTGGAGCACTTAAATAATAAAAGGAGAGCTGCTGCACCAGAAAGAAATGCTGCACGAAATAAGTGGAAGAGCAACATCACTCCTTATCAGTGGAATTGCACAAGTATCGCTTGTGAACAATGAAGAAGCAAAAATTCAGGACTGGAGAAAAGCAGGACCGATAGTATTAGTATCAAGAAGGCTAGATTGGAAATCATAAGATAAAAGTATTTGCTACATTATTATGTTTTTTATAAGGGTCATGTGTCCAACTAATAACTTAGAGGACCCTAATATTTCCTATTCTAAACCTCATGTATGCTTTGTGTCTTTTGAAGAAAACGTAGGGTTAGTTTTTTGGAAATTGACCGTAATTTAATCAATGCTATGGATGCATGTTTGTCAAAAGAAATGGCCCAAATGCAGGACTACCAAATGAAAAATGAAGATGAAGAGCCCAAGATGCTGGAGCGACCAGCCTACAATGTCAGTTATATGTTTAGCAAGAAACAAAAAACTGAGCTAGGAATTCCAAAACTGAAACACAGCGACAACATGAAGAGCCACACATACATTAAGAATTCACTGTTTACTGTTAAATAGAATGGAAAATTTCTTTCAACATGTTTAATCTCGACTTCTTCCTAAAAGATGATACATTTACCATCCAGTACTCGAACTAGATTACTTCCATGATGATTTACGATCGAAGTCCTTAGCATTATACTGAAGAAAAAACAAAAGTTGCAGATATATAAAAGAAGCATTCAGGTAAAACCGAGAACGGTTTTAGAAACCCACTGTTTACCTCCTTCTGAAAAAAGGGGGGGGGGGGGGGGGGCAGATTCAAGTAGGTCAATGTGCCTAGTGCCATATAATAACTTTTAAAACAAGGTCAATTTATCCAACCTTCTTTGCAAAAAAAAAAAAAAGCCAATCACCTTGAAAGAGACACACCTAGACATCCTTGATAGTAGTGCCTAACCAATATCCCAAACACGTCCTCTAGAATTATAATTCCTTACCACCCATTAAAAACCCCATAAATTGGTGTTCAGTTACAAGCCAGCTTGACTATGCAAAAGATGGTCTCGACATAAGCCATTAGACTAAGTGGCGATTACATAAGGAATAAAAAAAAAACCTCCATTGATAACTCACTCCAGGAGGGATGCTAGGAACACTCACTTATACAACTCTTTTGTGTGCACTCTCTCTCTCTCTCTCACATCCGCTGATCAAGTTAGTTATTACCGAGAAACATGGGGCCCATGGAAAATCAATAGTTAGATGTGGGCATTTTCCCAGGCACAAAAATGATTGTTGTTAGCATTTATCCGTAGTCCAATTGGCTGTAGAGCTATGCATTCATTTAAGGAAACATAGACAAACAGCATATCTTAAACCAGATCTCTTTTCTTCCTACCTTCTAGCACATGAAATCACCATTGACAAGCAACGAACCCCAACAAGGACAACAAGAAAATGAACAAATCTCAAACCATAACAGTCACAGCAAAACCTAACACATCAATTAATCCTGAATCAATGAATCAAACATCAATTATCCAGAAAAACAACGGAAATTCCCCAACCTGAAGAACTAACATTACTCTCTATTCCTCCGCCGCCTCCGCCCCCGCCACCGCCGCCGATCTCACCATCACTCGCCACCACCTTCGCCGACGACTCCTCCATCGCCGCAGACGAACCCTCAGATCTTAATTCTCTCCAAACAACATATAATTATGACAACTCAGATTCGACTGAATTGAATTGAATGAATAATAGGTTGAAGGTTGAGTGACAGAGGATGATTTGGGGGAGGTTCGAGAGGTTACTGATACGCAATCATGGAACTCTCTTCTGTGTGGGCCCCACCCGACAACGAGAGCGAATGCGACGGGGAATCACAGGTTGTCTCGAGAGGTTGGTAAGTGGCTGGGGACGATACAGGGGTAGGAATGGGAAAAGAAGGGATTTGAACCCGGAATGAGCCGGCGACAATAACCTGATATAATTCATCCATGCCAAATGTCACTGCGGATTCTTGCTGTGATTATGATGCTCAGAAAAACTATTTACAGGATTTAGAAGGTAAAAGGATATATTACAATCTAAACTATCAAATATATATCTTATATATAGCATCTTCAATAGATATTACTAACATTAACCTTTGTCCTTCGTAGTATTAGATAAATACTCAAGAGTCAAGTAGTACATGAGAAAGTGGATCTAAACCATCATTATGCTCGGAATATACATTATTGGCTTTTAGGAGCTAATTTTAAATCTAGCAGATTTTATTACTAAAACAAGAAATTTTTAGCATTAATATCATAAGTTCATAACATCACTGAATTATTTATATTAAAAAGTTATTGAAAATTCTATTATATCTATCCCAAAATAATTACATCATTTTATTATTTTGATCCATTTTAAAATATTTGTAAAATTTTTATTTAGGATTAAAAAATCTAAATTTACGTATAATTTTAATGAGACGGGGAGTATTTTAGAAAAAAGATGAAGAAAGACAAAAAAAAAAAAAAAAAAAAAAAAAAAAGAACACGAATCACGAAACACGAAACACGTCCAGGTTCATTCTCTCCCTTGACATAGCCGCACAATTTACACATATATAGGCATTTAGCCATTCCCACCCACCCAAAAATGAAAAAGAAAGAAACCTCAGACAACAATGCCAATCCGCTGGTTCATATTACACTTATCAGCCTATTAATCATCACTATACAAAGAGAAAATTATCCATGGAGAAGAGCTTCAGCTTCCCTGCACGGTGGAGCTCGCCGGCTGCGAGTTCGAATGTCGAGAAGATGGGCGGAGAGCAGTTTCATGTGATTCATAAGGTTCCGTCCGGCGACGGACCTTATGTTCGAGCTAAGCACGCGCAGGTAAATAAATCTTGGAAAAGTATGATATATTTTATATTCCTACTTTTATATTTTGCTTCTAGCATGTATAAGTTATCTGTTGGTATACTTAGTTGTAAATAAAAAGTAACATATTCATATAATTTCGCCAAATATAAAGAAAGATATTTCTGTAAGATAAAACGATATAGATATACCTTATCTCTATTTAATTGTATGTAGCCGTTTCTATATTCTACAAAGCGAGAATTCCATATATTCTGGAACTCATACACAAGGATCTAATCTGTAGTCATGGATCATGATTGGCTTTGATATTTCTTAAATATCAAGTCCCCTAAGTGTGGTATTTTGCAAGTGTTGCTTTTTAGCAATTTGTCAAAGCAAGTTTAACATCATAACAACAACAAAAAAGGGTCAATCATATCATATCATAAGAGGATTTTACTTATAATTTGACATAAAAGTATAATTTTCTGGTTAAATCTATGATGAATATATATGATCGCACTAATAACTATCAAGATGGTGGTTATCATTCAAAACAACTTGGCTATCACTAAGGTTCCGTGTGGACCGTAAGGTTGGAGAATGAAAGTTATTTATCATTGACTTTTTACAGTGATCCCTTGCACAAAAGTATTATTGACATTGCGGATGATAAATTGTTAATCACCCCCTCGATAGTACATTCCCACGCGAAAACATCCAATATATCCCCAACCCCACCACCTCACCAAATTAACCGCATCCCACACCTCACGCATGCATGCAAGGGATAATTGTGGAATAATGAAAAAAGAAGAAGAAGAAGAAGAGGGGTTGTACTATTGAGAGGATGATTAGCACTTCTTTTCCGGATGATATCTTTTTTATTTTTTTATTTTTTTATTTTTACATGTGAAGAATTAGTAGTTTAGCAAGCAAATTATTTTACAATTATCGGATCGAAACACTAACATGAATCAATTGTCACTTATTTTGTTCCAAAGTTTTATCAAAAATATAGTTACGATCTTGCAGATTCATGGTGATCAAATCAGTGTGTAGTTATTACCGAACTACCAAGGTTTCATTTGATCTCAATTGGCAGCTGTATAACAGGATGCTTATTCACTTAGTCTAGCTACTAATGGGCATCTGGTCTTTAAGTTTAGACTCTAAAATTAAATGTAATTGGCTTCAGATTTAGTAGCTAGAATATGTATTTTCGATGGGGATTTAATTGGGAGAATTGTTTCAGCTGGTAGAAAAGGAGCCAGAGGCGGCAATCGTCTTGTTTTGGAAGGCGATAAACGCAGGAGACAGAGTGGATTCTGCCCTCAAAGACATGGCTGTTGTGATGAAGCAGCTTGATAGAACTGAAGAAGCCATTGAAGCTGTCAAGTCATTCCGATGGATGTGCTCGAAACAAGCACAGGAGTCTCTCGACAACGTCCTCATCGACCTATACAAGGTATATAAATCTGTAAATTCATGCTTCTTGCAATGAAAACTTGTATAGTCGATGCATTGAATTGTATTGTGGTTCATGACTAGATTGATCACGGACATACACATCATTTAACTATCCGAATGCAACACTTGGTTCCGCCACAGGGCGAAGGTTCTTGATCATACTCTGATCGATTTGGTACTTTCTTAACCATTGTCATGCAGAAATGTGGAAGAGTGGACGAACAAATCGACCTCTTGCGACAAAAGCTGAGGATGATATACCATGGAGAAGCCATTCAATGGGAAGAAAACCAAGACTGCGAGGTCTCATGGTAAAAGGTTTCAGGTTTCTGTCAGGCAAGAAACCTCAAGAATACTGGTATTGCTGAGAGCATACTGCACTCTCACTTCTAAATATGTGCCAGTTATTTTATCACTGAACCTATGAGTAAGAGTTGCATCAAATATTGATCGTGGTCGTTAACGTTACAGGGAAACTTGGGATGGGCCTACATGCAGAAGAAGAACTACCTGACGGCCGAGGTCGTGTATCGAAAAGCCCAAATGATCGACCCAGATTCAAATAAGGCCTGCAACCTGGCCCAGTGCTTGATGAAGCAAGCCCGATACGACGAGGCCCGCTCTGTTCTCGAAGATGTGATCCATCGAAAAATTCCTGGATCAGAGGATAGTAGGTCGAGGAATCGGGCCGAGGCGTTGTTGTTGGACCTTGAGTCCAAACAGGGCCCAATAGATCTGTCCAATCTCGTGGGCCTTGAACTGATAGAGGAGGTTGTGAATGGGCTTGATGAGTTTGAGCAAAAATGGAGGCCCAGGAGACTTCCAGTTTTTGAACAGATCTCAAACTTCAACAACCAACTGGCTTGCTAGTTTTATTTCATACTTCCCACCTTTTTCCAAGACATTTTGGAAAATAAAGGGTACTTGTAAATTTGTGAAGAAGATAATTGTGTTGAAATGGATCTTAGGCCTTTACATATGATATATCTGAATAAAAATCATTATTCAAGTTAGTAACTTCTATGGATAGATTGTTGATGTTAACTAACAACTGGTTTTCTCAATCTATAATGACGATTTCACTATTTATGATGAAAAACAATAAAACATGAGATCTTAAATAAGTAATATTCTAATCTCATTCATCAGTTTGAAATAATTATGGTCTTGTTAAAATCAAAATACTATGGAGGTGCAAAAGTATCTCAATTTCTTTTGCTACAGGTGGATGAGATCTCTATATGTCAAGGGATGATTTTGACATTAATGCAATTCTTATGGTTGTAATTTGTCGTAAACTAATACTAAAACGTATATTGTGTGGGAATTATGTTGTAATTTTATGCAGATAGAGAACGGTGATAGAGTAAAGATTGTAAGAATGATATTATATTTTTGTAAGATATAATCCTTATATCGAGATTTAGCCTTATAAACTTTTTATAAGAAAAATGTATACCAAATCATGATTCGGATAAAAGGATGATAACGTTTAATGGAGTCATGTTGTGGGGTCATGGTAAGTAAACATCTTGAGAACATGTTAAATATCCTTGTATTATATTCTTTTGTTATAATTTAATTACAATATATTTTTTTGAGTTCTTTCAATTTAATTGTAAATTTTTAATATTTTTAAATTTTAATAATATTTTTACATATAATAATACAAAAATAATCATTATTAGTTATAATATACTCACCATCTCCCTTCAAAATTATTATTGTAAACCCAATTATCCTTAAACCCAGTTTAAATTAAGACGAAAAAAAGATTAATATTTTTTTTCATCACACTGATACAAATATAATCTCATCTGTTACAACAAAATAAATTAATTCTTCTCTCAATAATTATAACAAACACTCATTTCCATCTTCAATTTTAATAATATTTTAATAAAATCATCACAAATTCAAATCATATGCTTCTTTTATTTCAAATAAATTATGATATATTATTAATATTATAAAATTAATATATTTTTTTAATCATATTATCAAATCAACATAATATAATTTATTTAAAATAAATAAAATATTAAATATTGTATCCAATAAAACCCTTTCGCATCAAACCCAAAATGGAACCCCATACCCCACCAAACTATGTCCACCATGCCACTTCAAAATCAGACACCAAAACTTCAAACCAAAGCACAGCCCCTCCCATCCCACGCCCACCATGCCCCCACCGCACCCTCTCATCATCACCTCCAAATCCGAAATGCGCAACTGGTCCCGAACCCTCCGATCCACCACCAAATCAACCATCTGCCTGGTCCCCACCATGGGGTCCCTCCATGCGGGCCACCTCAGCCTCATCGCCGAGGCACGAACCCGGGCCGACGTGGTTGTCGTCTCGATTTACGTGAATCCGGGGCAGTTTTCCCGGGGTGAGGATTTGGGGAGTTATCCGATGGATTTTGAAGGGGATTTGGGGAAGATTAGGGGGGTTGGTGGGGTCGATGCTGTTTTTCATCCGTATAATCTGTATGATCATGGAGAAGAAGGGGGTGGAGGCGGCGGTGGAAGAGGTGAGATTGATAGTATATCAAGGTTTTTGCAATTTCCGTGTTCGGTCTTTTTTGTCATGGAATTTGAAGAGTTTCGTTATATAGTTAAACAACGATGAAAGGAATATGAAAAGGGAGGGCAATATTTGTATGATTATGTTTACACTACTATCCCTTCTGTAAAACATAAAGGGTGTTTCTTGATGCCCAAAAAACCAGAACAAAACAAAGTAACCATTAGCAAATAGCTAGTCACAAAACAACAGTCACACAAAGTAAACAACAGTAGTTCTTGATAACATGGGTATGGAAGAAACATAGAAATACCTCTGCAAAAATTCTAACCCTAACATGAAAACAACCCCTCAGAGCTACCTTAACCCTATATGGAAGCTATAGGTTTGAGTCTCGGAGAAATACCAAGTAAATTGAGTTGTAAGTTATTTAGGGACAGAGTGTTTGATTGGTTAGTAAGTAGGGATGGAAATTAACCACATATCCGATGGGATTACCCAAACCCAAAACTGGTCAAACTGAGGAAAACCCGCTCTGATCAGGTTCGGGTTCGGGTTTGTGGATACCCGAATTTTTTCAAACGGGTTTGGGTGGATATGGGTATTGACAAACCCGCCCCAATATCCGCTGGTATCCGGAATACTCAATACCCGTAGGTAACCCGTTATCCATATCATTTTAAATATTTATACACATTATATTTATATGCTGATATACGTTATTGTTTAAATATTTTAATAGGCAAAATGATACTGTTTAAATATTTATATGTTAATATTCATGGATTTGGAAAACCCAAACCCAAAAACTCATGAAATATTGGGTATGGATAACTCACGGATATCCCCGAACCCGATCGGGTTGGGTTTGGGTTTAAGGTTTTAAAACTTGATCGAGTTCAGGTCGGGTATTAGGATAGGTTTCGGTTTCGGGTTCGGGTATTGCAATCCCTGATCTGAACCTGCCCCATTACCATCCCTATTAGCGAGATTCAGTTGGAAAAAGAGAGTGTGTTTTGACATACCGTGTGTCTCGAATTAAAAGAATTGATGTAAAACAATACGGAGGAATAATTGAGATTAAAACGTGATAATTTAATCCCAACCCTTCATGATATGGCGGACAATAGTAATTTGAATAACTTAGTAGATAATCTAAAATGTGAAATAGAAATTGTATGGGAAGTTAGTTTCCTTGAGATGCTGACCATCGAATATTTCTGAACAAAGTTTGTCTTGATGAATAGTATATCAAAAGTTCTCTTATCTTTTTTCCCCTGTTCTTATAGATACAAATCGAAAAGGAGATGAAGTAGTGTCATGTGTAGAGGAGAGGGGAGGAGGGCATGAGACATGGGTGAGGGTTGAGAAGTTGGAGAAGGGGTTGTGTGGGAAGAGCAGGCCTCTTTTCTTCAGAGGTGTGGCGACTGTCGTGACTAAGCTCTTTAATATTGTGGAGCCTGATGTTGCCATATTTGGCAAGAAGGATTATCAGCAATTGAGGATTATTCAAAGAATGGTATGTTTCGTGCTGGTTTTTTTGTAATGTGATAATCCAGTTCGAATTTCATTATTAAAATGAAGGAAGTTGGTGTGGTCGTTTTTTAGTGTCTATTTGTTAATCACTATGACACTTTGAAAGCGGGTCAATGTTGTTGTGAGTTGTGATCACGACTAGTGATGTTGTCGTGTCAGTGGTAAATCTCAGAGTTGATTTGTAAGAGGTAATTCAGGTGTCGTTGCATTTGTTTGTTCTACAGTTGCCATGATCAGTTCTTATCCTAGTCCATTTGTCCCCTATTCTCTTCTCTTGTAGTCGCTTTAAACAGCTGTTTTAGCGTTTTAACGGAATCTTCATGGGCTTCCAGGGGAGGAAAAGGAGTCATGGAGTGGCATAATTGCTAAAAGATGGAGTATCCATAGAATGCCTACTCTATTATTGAGTATTGCTCTTGAAGGAGCTATAAAAGTTTCTCATTTAGTTTGTTCCTATGATACTTCTTTGCTGCCTCACAACCTTAACAATGTAGTTGATTACATTTCACTGGGGTTGGCAACCTTGTCCTATTTATGCATACTATGTAATGTGCACTAACATTCTAGATCAGGGCTCATAAGCAAGGTTATCATAAACAATGATTATTTTAACTTACTATCATCCTTACACATGCATACAAACTAAATCAAATACTTTTTGTTCGTCTTACAGGTCCGAGACCTAGACCTCCCGGTTCAAATAATAGGTGCGGAAATCATACGTGAAGATGATGGGCTTGCAATGAGTTCCCGAAATGCGTACCTCTCTCCTGATGAAAGGGAAAAGGTTCATACAACACCGTACTGAATTTTTTTCTACCCTTATCTGCCAATAACAGAGAATCTTTATAACTAGAAGCTGATAATCCTCATTTTCTTTGCCATGCAGGCTCTGTCAATAAATAGGTCGCTTTTCAAGGCCAAATCTGATGTTTTGAAGGGACAACTCGATTGCAGGGAACTGAAGAAGTTCGTTGCGGAGTCTATACAAGGAGCCGCTGGGCGGGTAGATTATGTAGAGGCAAGGCTGAATCTCATATTTCTCATTTCTGTATACTTGTACTTTGTAGCTGCTGATGTGGATTTGATATCTTTATTAGAATGTGCTTAAGCAGAGTTTGCTTCATTCTAGATTCAATCAGTTTGTTTTATTGTATGGCTGTGATTTGAGTTGTTTTCACGCTGAGCAGATAGTCGACCAAGAAAGCCTTGAACCTGTAGAAGAGATCACTGGTCCAGTCGTCTTCTGTGTTGCTGCTTGGTTCGGCAAGGCCAGACTGCTGGACAACATGGAGATCAACATCCCAAAATGATCTTCAGGTACTAAACTTTCCATGATTTTTCTGCTCCTAGTCAAGCATAACCCTCCTCCTGGAAGTATTGAATCGAAGAGGCCAAGCTGACACTGGTAGATTTAGGTACAATGACCTGTAACAATTTAACTTATTCAGTTATGCGATTGGTAGAGGTCTGGCTTGGCAAAATTGCTTAGTCGTCGGGTCTAGACTGCCGTATACTTACCTGAGATCCGAACTTCTATCAGGATTCGAGTGGTTAGAGCTTCATAACATTGTAAAATCCATACTCCATGTTTTCATAGTTTCATAATACAGATTTGTTCTAGCCTATATATGAACTTGCACTCTTCGAATTGCTTACATATCCCGATTGGTCAGCTGTGGAATAAAGTGATTGGCTGGTAGTTGATGTGATGTCGTGGTAGTACTTGGGACTTGGGAGTTTGTGCCTGTTTGGTCATGTTATTCAGCGTGCGTGATTGTCCCAGTCGTTGGCACATATAGTAACTGTCGCCATTCACTGTCATACTATATCGAAGAAGACATATAGAATGCAAAATTTCACCTGCTGGAAGCTAACATTAGCAATTTGCCATGTTTATTCCTTAGCGATTCATTTAGGCGGGATACTTAAAGGTCCCGTTTTGATGGAGTAGGTAGCACCGGTGTCCAATGACCAAAATAAAGACAACAAAGCAATGTTTTTCGTGTAATCCGAGTGACATCTTACCACTTCGTCTTAACTTTTTGTTTTTTTTAGGTTGATGGAAGATTTAGCTAGGGTTCTTAATTAACTATAGTTAAGAATTAGGACAAGATCATCATCTCTCGATCATGGTGACGTTAGCTAGGAATTTCACACAACAATTCAGGTTCACGTCAAGTTGACAATCAGTCTTCTCAATATGTAAAAGATGAGTTACACCTATAGATTACATATCTTCGAGGAACTTATTTTGGTCATATGTTTCATTTCGATGGAAATATCCTTTTAAACGATGAGATAAATCTGTATACATCATTCTTCCCCAAAACTCTATCTCAAGGGGAGTTTTGTGACGTTGGGTATGTTAATTGCTGTGTTGGATTATCGTTCGGTATAAGAATACAGCTACGAAGAATTTTTTTAATGATTTTCATTTCCTACTTTCCTTTTAAGTTTCCATTTCACATCCATTCCCCACTTTCCCTTATTACCCTCGAAGAGAATTTTTTTTTGCTTAATAGATATATGATCCCTTGTGCTCCCTTTTCCTCAGATTGCATGGCTAAAACCTCAACAAAATCAATCCCTTTCCTCCTCTTCCTTTCAATCCTCTTCCTTTCCCTTGTTTCCCATTCTTCTCAGAAAGTGGAAACCTCTTCTGTGATGCCCTCAACAATACCTTCCTCATCTTCCACTCATAGATTTCAACCCAAACAAGGCCAGATCACTGAGCTCTTCCCGTCATCGTCATCGCCATTGCAGTCATCAAGTGGTAAAGAGTTTGAGGAAAGCGCCCACGAAGTACCTAGCGGGCCGAACCCCATAATAAACTAACCGTTTATCCATGCCGTATTAGAACAATAAGGCCTTAGGAGATGAAGAAATTTTGTTGCTGTGGACGTTTGGCGACCAATCAGCTACTGAGAACAGTCATGGAAAGCTTATCGTCGTGCCAAGTTTGCGACTAAATTTCGAAGATGGTAGCTTCATGTTACTGTGAGCTTTATATGAGAGGTAGCTTAAGCTATATACTCTTGTTTGATCCTGTCATCCTGATGACAGGTAGTTTTTGTGTTTCTTTATGCTGCTGGGGTAATGCTGTTTATATCATCTTTTGCTCATTTTCCAACTAGGGAAGAAATGTTAGATGTCGAAGAGGAACAAATGGTACTCAAAAGTTTGTTATGCTTCTGTCTATAGTTATTCCTGTGATTTTTCAGTGGGACTCAAAAGTCTAAGGATTTTATTCAGGAAAACCGCCAGTGATGATATACTAGGCTTCAACTTTTTGCTGTAAGTGCAGTCGAAGCTCTTTTCGATCTATGACCCGACTATAGCTAGAGCTTAGTCCGTGGGAAACCGATGATGCCTTTGTTATACCCTTTTGCCATTGCAGCTTCTTTCAAAGAGACGCTGATTCTCCGGTCGTCTAGCCGTGATTTTGTTTGTGCATTATACCATTAATGTGTAATCAGTGTGAGGTCCGGCGAGAGTGATCAGTCTGTCACCGGAAGGTCGGGAACGCCACGAAAATTTTCTCCGGCTTTACTTCCGTGAATCATGTAGGTTCTCATGCTGGTGTAGATCAGCACAGCCCCAGTAAGGTGCAGGCTGAACTTATTCTTTCAGCGTGAATTCGTGTCCGAACAAGTCAACTTAATTGTCATAGCTGCCCTTGTCTTTGTTCCTTTTACAAGTATCCATATCGCGTGAAGTTCATGTACTGAAATCCCGTTTATCCGTGAATTGATTCCCGTTTATCAGTGAATTGATTCACTGATGAAGAGATTGTGAGAGGATGATAAAGCATGTGACAAAGATTTCATACTCATATCAGTCACATCTGAATAATATAAAGTATAAAGAAACAAAACAATATAAAAATCTCTAACAAAAACAACTTCTCAATTTATAGAGTATTATTTATCTTTTTTTTCTTAAACTCACTCTTACTATTTTATAATAGTAGATTGAATTGAGATTGAGCAGTTTATTTTTTCATGGATCTTATATGCTTTGCTAACGAGTTAACAACTTCAAGTACCTTGTGGAAAAGCGAAGCGATGATCGATAATCGCATGATACAATTCATACTAATAACCAGTCCGCAATATACAAAGACAATGAGTGTCACCGAGAATCACGTGTATCGTGTTCAAGAATATCGGTCTATAATTGGAATATCTGAGCTATTTTCATTGGTTCCGAAGAAGAATCTGATTCTGAGGATTTCATAGCAACATGGCGTCAGATCCGAGCATATATGGTGTCAGTACATTCCCAGACTTTTCCCTTCACTTTTTGTTTGTATTTTTTCTCTCAAATAAAAACACATGAGAAGGCTGTTGCATTGGAGCTTGTGTGTGGACTTTGCTCTTGTCTTCATATCACTGAACACAGAATTCAAGAAAAAGCTGTTGTCAATGTCAATATCAGAACCTCACTTTCCGGTTTTCACTCTCCTCTAATGATTTCATGATAATTGAAACCTAACTCAATCACATCAACTTCTCCTACAGTGAAACCCATCCACACATAACAGTTGGCTCGAATCAGCTAACCAATGTGGCCTGATTGCGTTGTCTGGGTGGTGAGAAATAGATCCGAGTCAATGTCAATTGATATTGAGTTAAAACGCAGAGGTTTGATAACGATGACGATAGAGATATACTTATGAAATCCTTGAAGAAACGAAATCGACAAGATCTACAGAGCTAATGAGAAAATGTACGTAATGCTTCGAGGCCAGGATGAAACTTACATTATGAACACCTGGTAATTGCAACATATAATAAACGGCAGATGCTCAAACAGAAAAACTTTGATTTTATTGCCTAGCATACCCGAGTGCTCGCTTCTGTGCTGCGTCAATTGCTCTGAATTTGGAGCCAATTTCTGTGAAATGGTTATTCTCCTATGTTTTGGGACTATATATAGCCTTTTGTTATTGCATGTTATTTTCCTATTTCAATACATATATTATCTCAAGCTAAATCTATATCATCTTCCAATACCATGTCAAATGCTGAATGAAATCTTTATTAATGAATATAATCAGCTCATGAATACAGAGGAGGACTGAGACAAGTGGACAATCAAGGATCTCCGACCATGTAAAAAACAGAACGATTGATTATCTTTGATATATACTACACTCTGCAATGTTTTTGTGTCGTTAGACCCTCGAATCCAAAGCTAAAATCGTGCTGAGGTTCATCGGACACATGTACTTCGTCGACGCGGTCATCATCTGGCCGACGATCAAGCGGTTTGCGCGCTCTGTCGGATGGAAAGCATCCCAAAATGCATAGATATCTCTGTTTGTGCACAGGTTTGATAGGAGAGTGCACCTTCCAATTCCATTGTATGGTCCTGCCCCGCAACATGCTACCCTCGATGTTACAAAGCCTGAAAAAAAGGTAAATCAGAGCATACGATTCGTTATCATGTAGTATCATCCGTTAGTGAAATCATCAAAACTATAAGCATGTGACAAAGAGATTGTTTTGTGATATTTTCGAAGAGTATCGAATCTCTTATGACATTGTGAGAGAAATGATTGTCTATCACTAATCCAACCCTAGACCACAGTGTTCAAGTCTGTATCATGGCAACAATTCAATCGGATAGAGAGAAATTAAGTCATACCAAAAGCCTCCGGGTAATGGATGAAGTCGTGCTGCACGAGTCCTGCATTTGCAATTATAAAGACATCGGACCCGAGTTCAGCGTTCAATCCCTTGATCATTTCGACCAGCAAGGGGTTGTACATGTCGGATGCTCTTGCTGGTTCAGGCACACACTCGCCTTCTGTGGTGTTCGCTAGAGCCAACATCGAAGGGACACACCCCAGTGGTCCGGTTCCTAACACCATTACCCTTCGCACTCCTAGATCATGCATCCTCTGTAATTACGCCAACGTATGCATTTTATGAACACAAAAAATACATGGACATTGTTACTCAGATATAAATATGATGTAAAATGTACAACTTCAAATTATTTGTTTTTATTTAAAAAAGTTGTCCCTTAGACCTACTCTCTTTATCCTAAAAAAATTTCAACCAATTAATTTGACAGTATAATTTATGAAGAGAATTACAATTTTGTGTTAATTTTTAATTTTATTGATCAATAAATCATACATAAGATTTTTTTTAATCAATAAGTTCTCAATCATAATTTATGTTCTGATTTATCCTTATAACAAATTAAGAAAACAAATCATATTTATTAATATGAAGAAACATATCTATGTCAAATCAAATTACAAAATTCTAATCCTAATCCTTCTCCTTCCCCAACACCATCATCGCTGCCGGCCATTACCGCCACTAAAGACAGATTTTTGCACACTACAGTGCACCCTTGAACCTAGCGTTTTTTTCATTTTTTTCCTCCAATGTCATTTTTATCGTCGTTATTTTTTCACAAATAATGCGTCGATTTCCACACAGTGCAATTATTTTCTACGTCCAACACAAAAAATAAAAAGAGTGAAAAAAATCAATGTGACTGTCGATCGGAACAGTACGTCAATTTTTTACAAACAGTGCGCCTCACTAATACGATCTCGCCGGCGTCCTCTTCGGATCCCGACTCGATTATGCTTGACGAAATCCTCACAAACAGTACGTTACATTCGGCCCTGTGTTGATCCTCGCGGCCATCACAACGCACTTAATCCTCTCATCAACCTTTCATCACCACGACCACCTATACCACCAAGAACATGGTGGTGAAATTTGCCTTTCCAACAGAGCCGACGATGTACCAATTGTACAGAGACGAAGATCTGATTGTGACGTTCACAGTGCAGTATACGCATGAAGAAATGCTAACTTGGGGTAGATGATGAAACTGTTCATCGAGCTCAGAGCTCATCTTCGTGTTAATATTATGGGGCGAAAATGGAGGCACGATTAGGGTTATGGTTTGTTGGAATTGGTTGAATTTGGGAGTGCCATTGGTGGAATTTGAAGTTATAACCATTAATTAGTTTTCAAAAGTGAATTAGTATGAAATAAGCTAGGTAATATTCAAAAAGGAATGAATTATTGAGTAAGGGCACCGATGAATCTTATTTTAAAAAAAATAAAATCAAATGATAAATTTAATCTTAGGGGTCACTTTTTGATAGGTAAGTTTCAAAAATAACATCTTTTGATAATTTACTCATAATTTATGCATGTGTAAAGATTAATTTATATTTTGACTCGTGTGAGTAGGAGGAATGAGAAAAAAAAAATAATGGGATGAATGAAATGATATAAAATAAATAATATGGATTTTTAGATATTTTGTGGGAAAAAGATTTCTAAAATGTAACTCTTGTAAGGATATAGGAAGCTTTTCTCTATCAAAGAAATGGTTTTTTCCCTAAAGAAAGGCTAACGCTTTTGTTTGAAAAAGGTACTGCCTTTAACAAAAATTTGATTATCGTGTACAATTGGTCCATCAAGGATCCATGAGTGAGGGCTTGCTAAAGCTCAAGTTGGTCCCTTGTTACTGGGATTTTCTTCAAAGGGTTTTCCGTCCCGGTCACATCCTAATAGTTCGCAAACCGAAATGATCATTTAAACTGTAATCGGCCAACCTACGGGTTCACCTCAATGTTCTCACGAGCACCCAACAAGTTTGGGATGTCGGTAGTGCTGACCATTAGAGTACCACCAAAGTGGCTACTCGGATTTTTAGTGTTCTCTGTTATTTCAAAGAACATTTTCCTTTTTTTAATACGTTTGCATGAACAATCAAGGAGCTAAATTCATTTGCACACAACTATTATTCTTTTTTTTTTTTCTTTCGAGAAATCAACTTATTTATTATAAAACAGAATTGATAGTAGAAGCTGCACAATGCTATATGCACTAATATAACAGATGCCGCGTTCGGATGCAATATATCCTGTTTTGACACAGGAGACCAAGAAACAAGAGTAGTACTAACCGCTAGAACTTTCCGATACTCAGAGATGACCAAGTTCACAAAGCTTGGGAGGTCGAGTTGATGGCGTCTAATCGACAAGGGGAAGAAGTAGTTATTGACGAAGTCATTTCCCCCAAGCGATATCAAGGACAGCGCTTGATTCACCCTCTGTTGTGCTGCTTCATGTCCAACAAGCTCACACAGTCTTTGCTGGTATTGCTGGAACAACTCAAGCTGCCTGTATATTTTGATAGTGTGGAGCTGCACAACAACAACACATCGAACCGTAACATTGAAGTTATGCAATCGAGAGAACCAACCATCGGTTTAAGCTTCAATGATAGTTTTGCACTTTCATGGGCTTGAAACATTGGTGGCGTTGCGCTGGTTTTCCCTCAACATTTACGTAGTAAAAGAAGGGCTGGAACTTAAGACCCCTAGGAGACAGGATTTTGGGATTCCTGAACCCAATACCGTAAGCATTGACAAGATTTTACAAAACATCCAAAAGTATTATTCATTTCTAATTGAAACTTACAAACTGAAAGCCAGTGTCATTGAGAACACCAATGCCAGCGGAAGCAAAGTTTGCACCAACAAGAAGTTTATCTCCCGTGAGCTGAGGGCTTAGGATCGGAAATGGTGGCTCTGATCCAAGCTTCTCACCTTCATTCAACAAACCATCACATGATGATCAACTCTATAATAATACCCTCTCTTTTAATGGGGAAAGGGAATATTTTGCTAGTAATATGCGTTACAGAGAATTCAAGGGTGAAGATTAAACAATGTAAGGATTTATTTTCTTTGCTAGAACTATGAACTGCTACACACAATCATCAAAGTGCAGTACTTGAGTTGAGGAGCAGACAAACCGCGTTACAGTGCCTGTAGCAGCCGACGTAAAAATTAAACAAGCGCCATAAGTTAGTGAACTTACTGATAATATCAGCAATGTTGAGACCGTTAGAGAAGCGACCGGTGGGACGATGCGAGGGTGTGTCAATACCATACGGTGGCGAGTCGGCCCTAGCTTCAGTGAGCAAGTAGTTATTGTTGCCAACATCCACCAAGGAGTCACCAAACACCAAGAATGTCCTAGCAGCATCAGCACCGTGACCTGTAATAACCAATGCAGTAACAAGAGAAGCAATGCATATAGAGATGATGAAAGAAACTCGAATGCAAGCCATGCTTGTTATAATTTTGGACACTATGAGGTGGAGGGAAAAGGCAATATATAGCAGAATGTGTTGAAATGACAATTAATTGATATCTTCTCTTTTGAGAAATTTGAATGAGCTTGTCCACCGAACATCTATATTACGTTATGCACAGTACAGATAAAGCATTCCATCATATTTTATGTATCTTCTTATATGGCCAGCGTATTGAATATCAAAGTCCAGAGTTGTCTGAATTGTGTTGGTGTTGGTATCGTATACAGTTCAGATTGATTACTGTAAAGTACTCGCTTACACATTGCCCTTAATGTGAAAGATTTAGTTACACACCAGAAGTTTCAGCTTAAAAAAATATTTTCCGATTCCTGATTAATTCTGGATTAGAAAACCTTATTCTAGATGATCTAATAACTGTTATAGTGATAACCTTTTATGAGATCTAGGTTCTTACCAGGCACTTGAAAATGAATCTTGACATCAAGATTTATGGCACTTCAACTTTTTATCTTCGTTAGATACTCTGACAAAGAATCATTTCTACATTAGGAATCTTCACATGCTAGAAGAGACTAAAATTTGAAGCATCTGTTGCAGAGTCTTCCAGTGCTTATTTCAATTGTTTCTTTTTGCAGCATTATAAGCTGGAGCAGCCCTTTCTCCATTTCATGTTTCGAACTCTTGTCATCAAAGTTGAGGTATTTCAAGGAGAGGGGTTCACTGGTATTGTCAGGTAAGTCTGAGAACATATGAGTTGGTGACTCTATGCTGACAACGTATGATACAGATGATCTCGCAGCACGTTAACTTATCACACAAAAATGTAAATAATATCTATAGACCATCATGTTAATATTGATATGTCAGTAACTCATTTCTCATAGGCCATAGCACACGTTTGACACGTCTTCCCAACCTTAATTAGAGGGGCAATACAACAGATCAGGATAATTCATCGTAATAATGTTTGTTACACAAAATTACAGGGGGATTCTCTCATTGCTAGTGACTCGCGTTTTTTGCATTTCAAGAAAAGCTAGTACAAGTTGGTGATTCATATTCCATAAATGGATCAGAATAGATATACAGAAGATGTTATAGACAAATAGCAATGTGTGTTAACAACTCTCCAACTCCTAGTCATTCTATTTCACCCTTAATCTTCTCTTACAGAATCATTTGGTGCAATAAGTTTGGTCCAGGACAATATACACACGTATGGAATACAATACAGCTACCAAATAGATCCGATCTAAGAGACGGTTGGTTTCGTACTGCGGCTAAATATATTAAAATAAAGGAATGCAATATCAAATGGAACGTACTTATGCATATATAGTGATATTAGTTTGGTGCCATCGCTGCTATGGCAGGGGGTATGTAGCACGAAGTTTAAGTGACGTAGAACCATTGCCACACATTGCAAGCATAGGATCTAGTCTCATGTAGATCAACGAGCTCCAATTCGACCATGTAACAGACAGGTAAATAGGTTATCTATTGCTCGAGATCTATGAATCGTATCGCTTGGTAACTTTTGCCACACATGGAGCACGGGGTTTACAGCAGTATTTGCTCCGACATTAACCCCTTACGTGCTACATACAATTTCATTCTATCAATGACAAATGTCGATGAGGTCCATTTTGTTAGATTTTAGGCTGTACGAAACCCTTGGTCCAGCGATGGCGCCTTTCACAGCTCCAAGTTTAATAGTCTTCCTCGTCATTTCTCTCATAACAGGAAAGAAAGCATTCTATTAATGGCTCTTGATCGTGGGCTGATCAATTAGGTATATAGCTCTACTTTGGCGGTCACAGGTCCTTATCACTTTTCCAAATGATAGCAGACTTTGGTTAACTCGCTCTACATCAGTAATAACGGTCACAACATGGAAAACATAATGCGAAAGACATAGGGAGCTTCATAACAAAATGAAATCATTAGTAGAACAATGGATGTGTCTTGCTTTTCCTGTCAACTTTATCTCATTGTTTTGGATTTAATTACGGAACACTCACATGGCGACTATTCGAAAAAGTCAGGTTGAAATAACCGCTGTGAAACATTCCTTCGTCGTTGTCGATTCTAATCACATTGCTCCGTGCAGTGAGCAACATAATGGAAGAAGATGATCAGTGAAGTATCAGCTGATAATGGAAGAAGATGATCAGTGAAGTATCAGCTGCAGAAAAAAAATATAGCAGTTTGGAAAAGGTCATGATTTCAACTCCTGTAATAAACATAATTCGATGTTCCCCTTCAACGCGAAAACAGATTGATTCATATACAGGAAAAAGTTAATATGGCACATTCATAAATCATAATCAATAGCATAAGCATCAACCATTGTTAAAGGGATGTCGTTGGTGCACAAACCTAAATTCACATATACTCAACGCGACATAAAATTAAACATCAAACATTCCACTGTTACATGAATGACTTACCAAAGTCCAATATAGTACACTCTTCCACCAACCATGAAGTTTATAAAATTTAGCATCTCTCAAGAGGACTATCTCAACATGTTTCAGATTTCGATTAAATCAATTTTCAATTAAAAATGATATAGAAGGTTAACTTATGATTTCCTTTTTCTTTTTTTTTTTTTACAAAGTTAACATTTCGCTTCACGCGTAACCCACGTGACTATGCGGGTGGCGACTTCGCACTCATCAATTTCCCCCACATCAACAGATCATATCCTTTAGGTACCAACCCTGATTCATAAGTCATCTATGCCCTAGGTCACCTTTTCTAGGGTACATACTCTATCTTAGATATCTCCCTACATCCATAACTCGCCTATATCTTAGTTTAGGTACCTAACTTAGCATCCTATTTTAATTTACGCCCATTATTAAGGTACATATTCTACATATCCAAAGATTGCGCGCACGTTATTATCCTTAAATATCTGTGATACCAAAACACAATTGGAGTCGAATTGATCTAAAAAACTCAATGAGATCGAGATCCAATCTCAAACCCTAGGTCTCTTAGTTTATTTCCTGAAATTCTGATCTAAACACTAATCAGTTTTCCAAATACATAAATTAGATGTCTCGTCTAGATGTTCTTAACTTGTAGTTGGGACGATGAGATCGTAAAGTAAACCTGTCATCCGTTCCGTACACCAGATACTATGCACTTTGGTATACTTTGAAGTTACCTGATATAAGTCGATGCCCAATCAAAGACATCCTTTATCCTAATGCTTATTGTGTGCGCTTTCATTCTCAGGCTCTACGATGGAGTCAAATTGTTAGTCATGGACAAAGGTAGATACACACTGTACGATTCCAATCTTTTTAATCATAACTCAGAATATCACCTTTGTAACAGAATTTACATCTCTTTGTATGATCAGAATATTTTTCATACATAAGTTACATCTAACATCAATTCTTAGGCCACATTTCTCTTTCAAATTTTGCTCCCATAACAAAGAGAAAAAAAGATAAAGAAAAATAATAACCGTGACACATATGAGTTAATTAACGTGTCTGTCTTCTTATCAGGAGTTACCGAGTGATGATGATTTCAATATGTATTATTATACTCACGATACAATAATACGCATCGTCACACACAATAAATATAAACGTTATCTTTTACCACAATTGTTCACATGCACATGCTCAGTCTCGTTCGTAAGTGATAACAAGCAGCGTTTTCAATCACTATAATATAATAGGATA
This sequence comes from Drosera capensis, assembly GCA_001925005.1. NCBI lineage: Eukaryota > Viridiplantae > Streptophyta > Magnoliopsida > Caryophyllales > Droseraceae > Drosera > Drosera capensis. The sequence continues at coordinate 45,870 of LIEC01012062.1, forward strand.
TACGTATTAAGACACATTTTTCTGAATGATTCTTCACCTTATGGAGCTAAGCATAGTTGTTCGTGTTTCTTAAAAAGCTTTCATAGTAATATTATGTGGTGGTGTCAAGGTTTGAGAAAAATCTTTGATACTTATTTTGATAGTTTGTAATGATGATTTTATGTATTTATCATCATTAAAAGTGTTTGTGCCTAGCTTTTCATCTTCACCTCAAACTCTTCTTCTTCTCTTCTCTTACTTATTTCTTGTTTTGTATGAAAAGAAGTGTTTTTATGTTTATTAGAAGTTTTTCAAGGAGAAGAAAGTTTGTGTTTATAGGAAACTAAATCAATTAAAATAGTTTTTATGGATAATTAGTGAATTTAGTGAGTAATTAGTGCATAATTAATTTAATTTAGGTGGAGTAGAAATTGACATAAAAAAATTAGTGTTAAAATTAGGTTTAGGTCATTTTCGTATAAATACGATATTTTCATGTTAAAACCTTATTTGCATATCAGGGTTACATTTCATTCATATTTTGTATTTTTTTCTTATTATATGTTAAAAAAATCTTTTAATCCAGCAAAAAATACTATAACGTACGATTATTTATTATTCACGTTACTTATCGTGAAACTAAATTTTACGGAATTTTTCGGAATCTTATCGTATTTTTATCATGATTTTAGACAAACGAATTTTATAACCCTATTGTATAAATTACGACGTTTAATAATATATTATCATTATTATAATTTAAGAAAATAAATTATCTTTAATTTTTTGAATCTTTACAAAATTACATTTCAATTCTGTTAAGATGGTCTAACCTTTGCCCTTGGAATTGAAGACCGTAAGAAAACATTAAGGAACTATACACGGAACCTTAGAGAGGCAACAACCACAACTCAAGGAAGCTGATAGACTCCATACATGAATATAGGATTTAGGGTTATAATATTCTTCATAAGAGACGTCTCATGCTCAGTACATTGTGACGAAACAAACGGAAGATACAATGTGGATTAGACCCAAGGCAAGTGAAAAACCCATGCCAAAACAACCTAATAAAAAGTAGAATCTTTTAGCTTATAATTGATCATATATTTTTTACATAATCGATAAAGATATTATAATATTATCTCATCGTCCGGAATGATTTGTCTCTCTATTTATTTTTCTCAATGAGTCCTTATGAACCTGTCATATTATCTGAAGATCATTGTGTGACAAATTCGAACAATAATGAGATTATAACCTCCCACCTTTCCTATACCCCCTTACTCTTACGCTCCCCAAGATCTAAACTACTCATAGTTATCCCCATGAAGGAGAACGATGTGTGCGTGAGGATGATGTCGTCGCCGATCAATCCGTCGGATATTAATCGGATACAAGGTTATGGTTCGCTACTTGTCTAGGGTTTAAGGTTTAGTTGTGGTTCTATATTGAGAATTCTGGCCGTGTGATTGTTGAAGAGATGAGTGCTAATAGTAATCTGTTTGACACTCCATCGTGGAAATCGTACAAGTTGATTGATGAATTAAGGGAGTGTATCGCCTATACGAGCATTGCCCACGCGGTCTAGGAGAGTATCTTAAATTGCTAAGGTTACTCTAACAAGGGAGTATCTGAGAGTGTTTTAGCATCGTGTGGAAGATGATGAAGTTCTTGTTTAATCGTTGAGGAACCAACTTAACCAACAACAGTTCAGTCGAGTCCACAATAGTTATGCAACGAGTCTTAGTAATTTAATGCCTATGGCTCACATTATACCATGTTCTCTCTGTATGGGGGTAGCAGGGTTAAAACTAAACCACCTCTTGTTAAACCGTGTGCTACTAGCATATTTTAGGACTGATTCTATTAAAAATTCGAAGTTGTGATAGATGGTCAATTATATTTGAATGTTAGCCTGTTTGTCATGTTCGGTTGTTATGTGAGTGATTCTATCAGAGCTTGTAATTTGTGATGTTTGTTTGAGGCAAGGTTGCAGATGAGCTCATTTATTTCACGGTGTGTATGCAGGGGTGTACCCTGTGAGACTATCGGTTCCAGCTGTTGGAGGATATGAAGGTGTCGGAGAAGTGCATTTGGTGGGCTCTGCAGTGAAAGGTCTTGCTGTTGGGGATTGGGTCATTTCATCTCCACCGTCCTCTGGTACATCTTCGCCCCGATAGATTTTGTATGGCATCCACGTTTTCTAATGCTACCCTAAGTACCCTTGTGTAGTTTGAGTGATATTATTCTCTAATCATGTTCACTATGAAATGTGCTTGTGCAAATGAGAGACGATGACAATTATGGTGCGAACTTGATAAGGTCTAGTATGCCGTTTCTTGGGCTCACAACACAAGTCCTAGCAGAAGTACGAAATGATGGAGTCATACCCAATGCAATCCTGTGTTGTTTCCTGGTCCTTGGGCAGTTATGTTGGAGTTTGATGAAATATCTGTTCTTTTGTTTATAGCTGATACCCTGAATTTGTGAGAGTTTTATGACTTAAAGAACCTATTAAGGTTGTGTGGTTTAGAAACTTCTCAGGAGACTGGGAGAGTAGGCCTTTCGATAAACTGTGCTCAACCAGCTTCAGAATGATTTACTCTTGATATTCCATCCTATAATATCACATGTTCAAATGAATGAATCGATCCCAAAAACGGGATCAGATTGATGACTAGTGAAATCCTTATAAATCAATCCCAAAAACGGAATCAGATTGATTGCTAGTAAGTTTCTTCTCAACTGAAGTCAACATTACTCCTTCGGCGACTAATTACTTGGATCTCATATCGCGTTATTTTTATCGTCACTTTCCTTTGACTTTCCCAGGTCTTAGTTCACTGTTAAGCCTCCATCACAAGATCCTACGCAAAAGAAGTGCATGCAACAACAATGACATCCCCTTCGATGTCTCAATGATGGATTCCAGCCTATCTCCTATACTTTCATAGCCAACTACTCTACAGTCTATACAACATTATAAATACTTTACAAAAAGCATAGAATTTTAAAATACATATCACGAATGGAATGAAATGACTCAGTCCATGTGCTAACGGGAAAAAAAATAGACAATTCATCTTTTTTCTTTTATTTACTATGCGTTTACTTTTTTATGAGAAAAGAGATGTCAATGCTAGAGACATCGGTGATTCTATGAGTTATAGAATGGTACATGATAACTATGACATGGGTTTGCAAAGTCAAAATGTCAGGAAAAATGTGAGCTATTTCAAGTTACGGTTTAGTTTTGATGTTAAATCAGTATTTACCCGACCAATCAATAAATATTAATGATAAAACGAAATTCACCACCTCGAATGTCTTCTGGTTGTCTCCTTCGTTTACCCTCCACCTCCGGAGATTTATTTAAGTATTTTTTTCTTGACTAACAACTTTAGAATCAAACCAACAATCAAACTTTGATGTCGTAACTGATTGTCTATATGTGTTTCGTAACTGAAATTGTTTTCCCCCTTCCTTCCCTCACAATGTTTGTTACACTTCTTTTTATGGTCTCTTTCGTTGAAGCTACAGAAAACAGCGACAGTTGATACTAAAAGATAAAGGCATCATTGACTTAACTGTCGATATGAGTCGAACATCAACCATCTTTCACGATCACAATTGCTAGATTGTGGGGCGATTCGGTGGCGGTGCCTATGCATAGTTTTGATGGTTTATTTACTTTCAATAAATGGCATTCATGTCTTCTAACGAATAGTCTAGACTTTAAAATGTGATTATGTGTTGAAACAAACAAAAGGTTTGCTTAATTAAATTACTAATCGTTGGCTGGACTAAGGCTGGTCAAAGCAAACAAGTCGCTAAATGATTCGAGGCGGTTGGTTACTTCGTATGCTCGAGGATCGATGGATGTTTTCCAAATATGTCTTTACGTGTTTTACAGTCGTGCAGTGTCCTGTTAACGATAATTGATATTGTACGTCTTGGTATGGAGAAGGATATTGGCACAAATCGAACCGTGTCCTGTTAACAATAATTGAAACAACTCACGCTTATGTAATATAAATAGACCTCGATTACTAAACTTAATTAATTTTGATTCTTATAAACAAACGATTTCTTAACTGTCCAATGCGACATGTTGAAATACAATTAACAAGTGCTTCCTCTGTTCCATATGTAACACCTGTCTATTTGAATCGTCCCAAAATATATATAACATATTTCATTTAGTAATTTTTTCATATAAAAAATATCAAAATAATCATCATTTGTTACGGTACATCCACTATTTTCTCTAATATTGTTATACTAAACCCCTAACTCTTAAAAAATATCTTTTTTTTATATCAAATTTCACATAAATTCAATATACATATTAATATCGTGTATCGAATCAATATATTGTCTAGAATATGAAACCGAGTCAGTAATGTATTTATAAAGCCAGTACAACAACAAAATATAAATGAGAGTAGAGGTGTAGGCTTGTTAGTACTATAGTCATCTAATGCTTTTGAGTGAGAATTTGAAAAAGAAGAAGAAAAAAAAGGAGAATCCAAGAGGCCCAGTACGGAGGATATGGGCTAGGGTACTCATATTGGGCCTTAGCCCATCACAAGGGAGATGTTAATGTGTAGTCGTTTTCGGTATTTAATTAGGGGCCCATTTCGTTTGATTAGCTCCATGATTGGCATTAATTAAAAGGTGTACTATGCCAAGATACCACCCATATGGGCAAACAACCAGAGTTCTTTAAGAAAGTGAAAAAGAAATTCTTTTTTTTTTTTTTCTTTTTTGAATATATCAGCTATAGATTGATGTAAGAAGTACAGATCATTTGTAATTCATTCTTAATGACATTAAAGATTCGAATTGTGAGTACTGATGTAAGAGAATCATGAGCAACAAATGCAAATGATAGATACAGTTGTCGTTGGTATCAACATAGTGTTTTCTTACATACCGACGTCAACATATATGCTTAACTTTACGGGTTAGACTTGATGTTAAACTATCATCTCAATGATGTTTATAATTGTGATGCAATAAATGATTTTTCTAACTCTCGACACTTACTATTAGAGTGTTAATTATAATTACAAAAAAAATTTAGATTATTAATTATTCAAGACACTTTTTGATATTATTTTCAATATACAATTTGAATGCTAATCTATGCGATGCACGGTATAAATAACCATATTAGAAATTAAAAATATTCATAGTGAAAAAACTAGCATATCAATGTAGTATTTTGAATTTACTGATTGTATTATAGAACCAAAACCCAATTCAACTGCTACATTTTCATCTAATAAAACTTGATGATTTTCTTATTAATTTCAATATGATCAAAAAATTGATTTAAGTTATATGATTTACATATATTGTATATGTTCATTTATTTCCATGGCACTCAACCTCGATTTTTAGATTGAATTATTTTTTTTATTAAAAAACAAGAATCAATAAAATTAGCGACGAAAAGTCAATCCATCACCTTTTTTGCAAAAATATGTTTAGCGACAACGCTGTTAACGACGGTATTTTTCCGTCCCCAAAAAGTATTAGCGACGGAACTTTGGAGTTTAGCGACAGAATTTTTTCGACACTACTTGTTGTTTTGATGTAGTGTCCCATTGCGAATATGTTTTTTTCTGTTTTGAAATCTTAAGTTGCTTTCTGCGACAGTTTTTTTTTTTTTTTTCCGATGGCTCTATCTGTGTCCTTCGCAGAATCACTTTTTTTTTTGTAGTGGATTAAAACATACATAGATATAACATGAACACAATATGTAACTCAGATACGTGTTAATATCGTATCAAATATATGTAATACACTTTATTTAACGAACCTGCATGGGATGCATCCCTCATGGGCTGGCTAATGCCATGGAATAACCCTTTAACAGAAAAAATAGGCATTTATTTGATAGTATATGAAAATGACAGAGCCAACTAGGCCATGCATATATCGATCCCATATGTAACAAAGTCGGCTAAAGCTACATTATGGTCCATGCATGTGGAACCACCGTGGTAGCTGCACCCAAATCATTAATAAAAAAGACATACTGTACTCTCCTATCAAATTTAATTTCTTTTTCATTTCATAAAACAGAGAGAAATTACGTTGAGATCATAATATTCACGATGTATAATGGTTTATATATATATATAATCGATATGTATATGAATATATAATGACAGGCCTTATGTTTCGTTATTGAGAAATTAGTTTTGTAAAAAGAAATTTGATTATAATGTTTATACGTTAGGGCCTAGTCGGACTGTTGGAAAATTCTCCAACTCCCTACAAAGATTCAACTTGTTAATTAGGTAGCTTACGTGCATATTTGAGTCAAAAGATTAATTTTGAGTTGATCTAAGTGTTATAGGAGAATGTATCAAACAAATTCGGTCTATGAGGCTCTAATAAAAAGGAAGTTAATATTTCCAAGACAAAGTTTGATTTTGTCAAAATTATACACTGACAAATACTATTTTATCAAAAATATCCCATTCATGAATTGCTTTGACAAATTTTTTTGCCTAACAATAGCAATCCCCACATATCATACGAAGCAGCTATTGAAATCTTTCCAGCGAGCAAAATTTAGAACAAATTGATAATTGCTTCTGTTTAATTTCTCAAAGCCAATATTATTGTACAATCACACCTAGCTAGAACACCAATCAGATAGTCCCTTAGCCATGCAAAAATTTCCCTAAAAATACTATGTCAAAAAATTGGGTATTGTCGCTTTTGGGAGGGTTATGTGTTTGTGCCATCTATTATGATACAAATAATATTAATCATGACCTATTAGCTTAGTCGGTATCTTTTGATAGAGTTAATTCCTCGATGGGTCAACTTCATCCCCTCTATGCCTCTATGTACACCAAATCGTCCCCTACGGTGTCAATGGAGTGGATCATCCATCGAGTCATACTAATGAGGAGCGACAGCGGAAAAGACGAGGCACAGACGTGATCTTGGTATCCTTTTTCCAGATCTTTCCAATATCTGCGGCCACTTTCACTGCATCCGAGGAGGCACCCAGGAGCCCTCTCCTTGTGAAACCAATGGTGTAGAGCCCCGACTTTCCCTTCCAGCAATGGGGAAACGACGACTTAGGGAATCCGTTTGCATCGAAGAACTCTTTTTCCTGCTAAACCATAACAAAGGGAAATAAGATGAGTATCTTGGGGTTCTGATAGAATCTGGTGCATTAATGCTCAGTCGCAAAATAAAGTGTACATATGTAATTGAACACATCCTCACCTTAAGCCAGAACGGTACGTTGCTGCGGTATCCGGTGGCGAAAACCACGGCATCAATCTCAAGCTGTCGGCCATCGACGAGCTCAACTCCGTCGCTAAGGAAGTTCTTCACTCCAGGTACAACTTTTATGTCACCGGATCTGATCTTTGCCAAGGCTCCAATGTCCAAAACAGGGGTTTTTCCTTTATTGTTCTTGAGCTCCATTGGACCCATTGATGGCCTCTTGATCCCATATTTTTCAGTGTTGCCCAAGATCAACCATGCCAATACTAACAGGATCTTGTCAACTAGCCAGAGTGGTAGCCATCTCATCAGCATCATCGCGACTTCGAATGTGGATTTCCCGTAGATTTCCCTTGGCATGACATGAACCTGAAGTTTACCAAAACAAAATCTCACGTCAAATTGAGTCCAAAAAGTATGCTCTCTTAACACAAAAAATGAGACAATTTTTTGTCACTAACAAATTTTTAGTGGTTATTTAAACAATCACTGTTAAAAAGGATGGTAGATTCTATAGTAGTCAGAGTAGTGACAGAGAAGTTATAAGTTGGATAGTATGTCGTTACAAATGACTTACCGAGTTGCGACAGACCATGAAAGCCGAAGCGTCGTGATTAAAGAGATCAAGAGAGATCTCCATGCCAGAATTCCCACAACCAACAACAAGGACCTTCTTTCCCCTGAAGCACTCCCCTGACTTATACTCAGAGGCATGGATCACTTTCCCCTTGAACTCACCCATCCCCTGGATCTCGGGCACCACGGGCTCAGCGTTCTCTCCCGTGGCCACCACGAGCCAGCGGCACAGATACTCGACCTTCTGAGCATCAGCTTTTTCTGGTGAGCCAGTGACGACCCGCCAGAGCCCGAGGGTGGGCTCATACTTGGCGGACACAACACACTCGTTGAACTGAGGATTGATGTCGAACTGATTGGCATATGATTCCAAGTACTCGATGAACTGCTTCTTGGTTGGGTACTCAGGGTAGTGATCAGGGAATGGGAGTCTTGGGAGCTGACAGAACTGCTTAGGCAAGTGAAGTTTGAGTCTGTCATATGTTCTGTTTTGCCAAAGGGAGGCAATGCAATTTGATTTCTCTATGATCACAAAGGGCACTCCTTGCTCCCTTAGACATGCTCCTAGGGCCAGGCCCGATGGGCCGGCCCCCACAATCACTGGCCCGTTGACCCATACGCATCGCCTCGAGGCCGAATCGCCTTGATAGGATGATCCAAAGAGTGCCATTGAAGGGTTTGTGTGTATTTTGTGTTCGAAGTTGCAATGAGATTGGTTGGGTGACTTAGGTATTTGGTATTGTAAGGATGATGAGATGGGTTGATGAGGAAGAATGTGTTATATATATAGATGGATGTTGGGCATGTGGAGTGGGGAGTGACCTATAAATCCTATATGTTGTCATTCTCATGCATGATAAGTTTGGGGCCATTTGACTAGAACTTTCATTTAAGGAAAGGATTGGGACTAAATGGAGAATGGATGTGATTATAGTCCTGACATGGATTTTGAAAGACTAGTTAAGTAGTATGTGTAATATATCTAGCTTGAGAGAAATATTTTACTATTTGAAATCAATGTAATATAAATATATCCCATAAAGAAGACAGTGTTTTCTATAGTTATTGAATCGTATTGCACTATGTAGTTAGGATGATAAATTAATCAATCATGACTCATACGGTACGTAGTTAAATTAGCAATTTATATACTGTCCATTGAGGACTCATTAGTCTCCCTAAATAATGAGTATATAGATATTGTCATACTATTTTACATTCTCTGGGTTTGTTTGCTCTTCTTCAACGAATCATAGGATCTGATTCCATTTTAATAATATGTGACCAAAGGCATTACTTGTATAACTCACTTTTCATTTTAAGATGTTCACTCTTGGTTCATAACATTGGCCTGCACCACTTTAGAAATTATGTCTTTACTAGTTAGGCTTACATCCTTTTACTAAGTAGCTAATGACTTGCTTCCTCATCCAAAATTGGAAGGACCTAAATCCTCTATGAGCAAACAATTTCAGGATGACTAACCATTAGGAGAAGCCGATTTGTGGATGCAGATGTTAGTAGACAGTTATCATATAGCACATTGCGATAACATATGCTTCTTCATTAGTACGTACAGAGCCAATGTCCGAGGGCTGAAACAAAACATAAGCAATCACACTATACGTTCTTCTAGAGATTTTTGCCGGGATCCCTATATTCGAGCATGTACATGGTTGCTTACCGCAGCTAATTTCCATGTTGGTGCACCACCAACGATATTCCTTTTTTTTTTTTTTTTTTTTTTTTTTTTCTTTTGCCCTTGTATGTTTTAATGATTGACAAGTACCATTCATGCAATGAAGGGGGAGGATAATATCAAATGGTGCACATCAAATTTAATTCGACACGTATAGAGAATTAATGTCTTCAAGAAAAGAAACAAATCGTTGATTGTGATTGGTCAAAATGAATTCTTTTTTCTTTTTTTTTGGCATTTCTAGTTGTGGATTTGATAGCTACGTTGCAATAGCTAGCAAGTACCTGTACTGAGTCAAAGATTCTATCAAAGGAAAATAATTTGAATTCATAGTATGTTCTTACTCTCATCATTCAGCTTACTAATTTGTGGTACTAAGCTCGATCGATCATATACAAATTTTTGGAGGTGCTCGTGCACGATAGTAACCTATCTTTGGTCATGTATCACGAAAATATTCGGTATGTGGGCACGAGATAATCTCCTGATCATCTATTGTTATGTAGCAATAGAAGCCTGCTCATGTTGCTCAGGCGTTCTTTTTTCCGCTTTCCATTTGCCCTTTACAAGAAGCACATATTCGAGATTTTTATAGATTGATATGATAACAAGTAAAAAATAATGTTCAAAAAAGGTTAATCGATAGTAACAAACTTTTTTTTTTTCTAATCAGGTAATCAGAGATTTGACATTCCTCAAAAATAGAATACTTCTATAACAAGTAGAAAATGATGGATCATAAAACAAATAGTCATCGATTGCGTCACATAGTGCATATTGCATGGAACTACGAGTACCTTATAGTAGTATTAGCTTTTTCCGATATAAAGAAGGCTGAATTCTCTTTTGGAGTCAATGATAATGAGAGTAGGATTAAGAAGTAAGGAGTGAGATGTGTCCTATTTGCATCTCTAATCATGAGCTTAATTGTCCATCAGGGTTGTAGCAAATGCTCTAGATAATATTACTATATATCGTGATTTTTTCTTCTTGGTTTGCTTCGGCGGTGTACCTAAGATAGCAAATTAAGTTGCTGCTACAATATATATTTGCAATGATACATATCAATACTAGATTTGTTTGATTCTCATAAGTTGTATATACGTCAATTCTACAATATTTACAATGACACGTATGAGCTTAATTTGAATGTTTTAAGTTAGCCGAACTTTAATGGAGACTAGAATTCGATAACCTTGGAAAACACCATGACAAATAGTTGTTCTGCTTTCGTTCCTTTGTGTGAAATCCGTAATGATAATAGAAACAACGCTCGGTCAAATTGGTTGTTATTCCCTCCGTCCCATATTAATCACGACATTTTATTATTTAATCAGTCTCAAAAAATTTATAACCATTCCCTTTTAGTAACTTTCTAACATATAAAAAAATACCAAATCAATCTTATATGTTACAATACATCCATTATTTTATCTCACAAAGTGTTACATAAATCCCACTATCATAAAAAAATATTCTTTCTAGCACCACCACCATGGCAAAGGCTTACAGCGACCAATCTAAATTATATGATCATAATATATCTGCTCCATATTTTGTGCTATATCATTGGATATCTCAATAGTACAATATTATCACACATGAAAAAAAAAAACAGAAATAATCTATCCATCTCTGTATATCTATCGAGAACGAATTGTTCTCGGTACATCAAAATCAAGGGAATGATGAGCCATGGGTCACTCGTACTCAATCATTGACAAGCTACGTTCTTTCTTTTTAGCTGAGGTGCGAATGAATACGACGTTTAAGTGGAACGAACAGCTAGCTGCTCACGTGTGGGAGGCCGAAAAAATCCAGCCAAGTTGCAGAGCGACTGGGGATAGAGACCCGCGCAAAAGCCTGCGAAGTCAGGCCCACACTACTAGTAGGCCAAGGCCTACACTATTCCAACCCAGGCCCATCCCTTGCCAACTACTCACATCACATTTCATTTGCCAGTTTCGGGTCCCACTTTTCGGATTCTCGAATTTGTAGTTTTATTTTCAGTAGGGAAAACAAATATTCTTCCTATCCCATTCAAATTATTACAATTCGATTCGATATGATAATTTATGTATATATTAAATTAATAAGAAATAATTATTTTATCCTTGTGAATGTGTGAGATAAAAAAAAAAGAAAAATAGTGATGGGTGAATTAATATGATATAAAATAAGGATATTTTTATATTTTTATGTGAAAAAATTATTAAATATAAAAATATTATAATTTGAATAAGATATCCAAAAAAAATATTGCAAATTGAATGAAACGGTAGCATCATGTGTTGTTAGAAATTAAGATATGGTGAAAATTAAATGATGTGGGAATTTCAAAAACAAAAACGCTTAAAAAAATCTTCATCCTTGAATATGTCCTAGCAACAAATTGTTTTTTTTCTTTTTAATGCTCTATACATCCCATAATAATTACAACACTAATATATTTGAAAAAAAAAATTCTTCAAAAATATCAAAAGACTCATATTTTTTATTTTATATCATATAAATTCACTCATTATCACTACTCCTCCCTTTTTTTTCTCTCTCCTTCCTCTCGTAAAACAGAAATATCTTTACACCAAAAATTCAACACACATATTCAAAAGTATAAAGTTTTATATGGATCGATTTATTATATTTATTGTGGAATGAAAGGAGTATCATGAGATTTTGTCATGTTCAGTTTCTTTCTTCAATTCTTTTGTTTTGGTTTTAATTTTAAATCTGGCCCTCTATTTGGCTTAGAAATAGTACATCTATTTGTACTCTGTATTTATTCTTCATAGGTGTGTCAATGATTAACTTAGACGAGTCGGAACGAACCGAGCGCGTGATGTTTTTATTGTTATACTCACAAGCTTGGCTCAAGCTCCGTTTCAGGGAGTCGAGCTCGTGAAGAGTTTGGCTCAATCAACTCCTGACAAAAAGCTCCGCTCAATTTTGCGACTTGTTTTGAGCTTGATCGTTGAACAATAGACCAAAGAGTTTGAACAAGCTGAGAGATACTGGAGCTGGACTTCGAGCATAACAAGCTCTCTTAGGGTTTTGAATACGTATGTATAAGTTTTGCCAATGCCCATTAAAGTTGAATGATCACGATTATACACGATAAAAAATACATCTAGTGATTACATTAAAACAAATTCAAAAGTTCATTCTTGTGTTTTTATTTTTTATTGGATTTTATTTTTAATCGATCTACGTTTCAAAAATCAGCATTACGATTTTATGATCAGTATTTATGTTCACGTTTAGCGAAAATGATTTTATATTAACAACTTACTTATCTTATTAAAAAAAAAAGTAAGACAACTGTGAAAAATGATCAACAACATCTGATGGTACTTATATCGTGCATAAGAACTGAAGAACTTATCTCCGTGCTGGAGTACATGAAGGGACGACGGAGCTGATAACAATATGCCGATCGTTGAGCTAATAACAACACAATGTTCCATTTTGTTTTAAAATTGATCAGGAATGTTTTATTTTTTATTTTTAGCGAAACATGTCCAATTGTACAATCCATAATGATCATACACTAAATCAAACCTCTTGCAATATAAATGATATGTATTAGTCACCACATAAATTCGGCAAATCTTTTAGGCAAGACCTCATTGGAAGAGAATCCTATATACATATTACACTTTATTTTATGTTGTTGCACATAGCCTTCATTTTCTTTTTGTACGTTTTCTATATCCTTAAAGCGAGGTGTCACGTTCATTTTCTGGTGTTGATTGGTGACATATATCCAAATATCAAAAGTAATTGAGTTGTTTTCAATCAAGATCAAATATTACATTGTTCGATAATTTCTCTGACGTGTGCTCTATACTGCCTAGGAAATTTGAGGTTGATGATCTCGCTAATGATACTTTCATCATTTGTACAACTAGCTAGCGAGCGCGAATCAACTAGCTTCATATATACGTCGTGCATATTTGAAACAAATAAAAAGAAGACCATAAGATTATATCCGCTTATGTGGTGAAATGAGTGTCTCATAGTTTATGCATGTCTTATCTTACATATCTGCCGATCGTTCATGTCTGATCTTGCATGTGTGCAAAACTATATATTCCTTAATTGGTAATAGTCGACGAGTCAAGTCATATGATCTATGCTAATCACGAGAATCAAATTATTGTCGAATGACCATTCATGCCTACTATAACACATGCTTATAGAACAAGCCATTAGGAACCAAAAATAATACTAACAATTCAATACCCTTGAGTTTTGCTATTCTATGTTTGAAATTTCTATAAAGTGCCACATCTATTCGATCTCATAAAAGATGTAATCACATCTCAAAATGATTTTACCATTATAAATGAGTTTGTGATTTCCCACTTCGGCCGTAAAAAAAAAAAGTTACATATATGTCAGCAAAAAGGATTTGTGAGTAATTACACACAAGCTTATATATGATTAGATCGTTGGATCTTCTAATCAATGGTTGAGATCAAAAACAAATTTCTCTTTCTTCATTTAATGTAAAATTAAGTTTTTAATATCAATCGGTCAAAGTTTTTAATCCAGATTTGAAGACCAAACCCGAACTAATCACACATAAGCTTGTGTTTGACTAATCATAAATTCACCAAACCCTAAACTTATGTACTGGCCACTTCTTGATATCCATCGACTAGCACACTTGATTAACAAGCTATTCTAGATGCAGAAAGCAGTTCTTCTATTAAACACTGTAACGAACTTTTATTAAATGATTTTACAACTTAAATGGAACGAGCCTAATTTGACACGAAAAAAAAAAAAAAAAATCACTGACTAGCACGGAGAAAATTTCATGACCATCTATGGAGCCTTAGCACCAACATTCACTCCAACGCAGAGAGAATTACTATGAAGATTCACTCCAACGCAGAGAGCTCACAGAAACTGAAATTAACCGCCATCGTCTGAATAAATCATTGATTAAATTACAAATCCCAATTACACTTGTTTCTGCGAATGTATACCGTTTCTTTTTACAACAGATTTGCTGGAAAGCAATACATCATGATGGCTTCCTATACATACGTACTATCAAATGCAGAACGAGAACCAAACTTCGCCCTTCGTTCAATGCGATGGTATCGTAATACTCACAAAACCTTAAAAAAAGGAGACGAATACAATCCTAATCTAGCCCTTCTAGTTATGAACATTTACAAATAAAACGAGATAACAAATGAAGCAAAACCTGAAACGGGAGCACCCATGAAATAAAAGAATTGGTATGATGCCACGAGATGGCCATAGAGTTTCAATACTCTCTAGGGTCTACCTTGGCAGAAGACGCGAAAAGAATGCTCGAGTTGTCCACAGCCTCACTCATTCAAAAACTGGAAGCTTGGGTTCTCGAGAAGTTCCTCAGCGGGTTTTACATCTATGAAATCCTTCGCATCAATTGAATTGAATATCTCATCTACTGAGAATGGGATGCTACAGCAATAAACACAGGTTAAATTTTAGTAAAGGGGCAGAAGCAGAACTGCTGTACAATCCCTAGACAGGTAAAAGCATAGAAGAATTATCGCATTCAAGGATAGCTATGGATTTTCAAACTAAGATAGTAACCTTGAAAACTGTACAAGGTCTCAGATGGCACCAAGAAATGCCAACAATAAACCCCATAATAGTGAATATCCTTTTGTCCACCAATAGGGGGAAAAAAACCGAATCAGGATCAACTTCAACTTCATTGATGAAATGTCTTGTAACAAACCTGGATACTTCAAAATCTCGTAAGGTAACTGGATACCTCACTGTCTATATTATGTTATTTATATTTAACCTGACGTCAGGAAATTTCATCTGATAACTACGAGTTAATGCCACTCATGCTAAGTTGAAGGACTTCATCAGGGCCACAATTAATAAGGCATAACCCTCCGATCATTTTTGCTTTCTAGGGAAGTTTTACCTGGAATTGTCATCCAAAAGATAGGCATTGCTAGCACAATTGTTATTTTCCTCGGTCATTAGAATTTTCATGCTGGATATGACCTGCACAATGCAAATAATATAGGCTAGGTCAGAACACACTTGCTCATATGTCAATGCATATGATAATTTTAGACCTCTACTAGAACTTGCTCTTCTGATAGAATCGATATTTCGACCTGGTATCATATCATGTTTAACTGAATATCACAAGACTTAATCCTCCTATCTCTAATATTACAACATTGTATTATGAGAAGAATATAGAATGTCCATGCTGCGAGCTTAAATGACATATATGTGAGGGGCATCTCTGTATTAGTCTTGGGCTTTCTGCCACGATCTTAAACTTTTGGCAAGATAGATTCCTCAGCAAGAACATATAATAGCTAGAGTGTCATGGAGCAAGAAACTCACATCACTAGATACACTGCGAGTATTATAGCTGTCATCCCAATAAATGGTGCAAATTCTGTACAGTTGCTGAACACTCAAAATCTGGAACAGAAGATCAACATAATCAGATATGAATGGTTCAAGGAGCACATAAATAGGAAAGGCACATAATGAATATTTAGACTCACAGGACAAAGGTCATTGGCAATTTCATCATATGAAATTCGAAATTTCTGGTGTATAACCTGTAAGCATAATTAGAAGACATAATTACAGGGATTAGTATCAGCCTTGTCCGGAAGATAGTTTGGGTGGATGGAATAGAGCAATGACTCTGAGACTTGGAAATTAGCCAAGGCACTAGGGAGTGCCAACAGAAATTTTACATTATCATGTACCATTTTGGTCAAGAGTAGTCAAAGAAAAACATTATCATGCAATGATGCAATATGAAGAGTATCAAACATACCAGGAATCCGACAGCTTGTCTGATATGTTTGAGTTCATCCCACGATGACCCAGCATACTGAAAAGAATATAGATACTTGAATATACTAAAGCAGCGCAAACCGCATGTAGACATTGAGATAACAAGAACAGCAGAATTGATTAAATTATGGACCCAAAAACCTGCTAGGACAAATTACCTCGTCCTTTGCTTGACCACACCAGAGCTCTAGCTCTGCCAATCCAGCCTTTATGTATTCTCCATTGGCAAAGGTACAACACTCACGACGTACAAGAAGACTGCAAGATAAATCACAAACCCCATAATGATGTTTTGACAAATTGCATAACGGCCATCGATTAAATGACACAGCTTTACCTATTGAAGAGTTGAACGTTGACAAATGAGAAAACTTGGGTAAAGATTTTTTGGCAAAGGATTGGAGGCACCTGAAATAGCACAAATTTTTTTTTTATAGATATCGAAATGTCTGTCCAGATTTAAACAAGATAATGGAGAGAAGTGCAATGAAGCATACAAAATTTTCCTTCAGTGTCTTGAGAAGTGAAGTTAGGTTTTCAACCATGATCTGCCAATGATTTTGTGCAGCATCTTTCCCAAAAGACCTGCCTGATTTCAGCATAAGACTCTTGGATGTTCTTGGTGCCTAAAACCAGTTTAGATTGCAATTCGTAACCCAAAATACAAAAAGGCTCACAAGAAAGAAATTTACATAGGTTTGCGATGACCAAAATAAGCCAAGGGCTAAGCAGCATTCTTTATGTTTACACTCATATTCAAATTCATTTCTGACGAGATGCAATGATGCACAAGAATTTATTTCACAAAAATAAAGGCAGAATTTATCCACATCTTTCCTGGGCAAACTACTCCTACATCGGGCATAATTTACTCCATTTGCAACTTTTTTCATTGCATAATCCTCTCTTTCAGCCATCTAGTTTATATATTTGCCATGATTTATTACTACCATGAATTATAATAGTTGGGGGAGAAACGAGGCCCCCTAATTTATAGTTGCATTTTTTTATCCATCTATTTGATTCCTCACTACCAAGAAGAGGTTGAGAAGGAAACACAAGATCGCTGGACTCGATTCCACTTTAGAGATAGCCACAATGAAAATCTTAATGATGATGAAAGTTGAAACAAGGTAATACCTGAATGCATGAGGCGATCAACGAGGACAACTCGCGTTTCAAGTTATCACGGATGATCCCATAAATTTTCTCCATGTATGCTGTAAGCTGTTGCTTGAATAATAAAGCAGGATATTTTGCCTCAACTTGCCGCACAGCATCAAGAGCTGTTACAGCCCCAAGGTTAGCAGATGAAGGCGAGGAACGAAAACCCTGCAGAAAACAGAGCAAATTATATGAAGAGTGAGACCTGATTGTCAAATAAAAAAGGGAACGGTACATAATTAACGTGCAGAAAGGACAAAGCAGTGCAGCACCATGGTCATCCTCCCAAACAGCGAGGTAGAAGCAGGTGGTTTCCGCTGTGGAGTAGCAGTGGACGGCCCAGCAACTTTAAGACTACGTTGCAGCAGGAAAAGCAATACGGATGTGTTGGATAGCCAATAAGCCATAAGATCATTATCATCTTGATCCTGCTTGAGTAAAATATAAATAATACATTAAAATTTACCATCCACTATACAGACTGTAATGCAGGAAGGAAAACAGGTAAAGGAAACAAGATGCAAGGACAACATAATGCTAGAAAATCTCTAAATGCAAGGCAAGCTCAAGAATTAATACAAAAAGCTGATTTAAATCATACGGGGAAAAGGCAAATTCAGATAATTTTGTAAGTTTTTCAAAATTTTGTCTGTAAACTGAACTGAACCATTGAAACATTTCAGATGATCATCTTAAATAACAAAATAGTACCTTTCACATGGATTAAAGAAAAACCACCAAAACAATGAAGATTCTTCAAGAGAATCGGGAGATGGAAACGTGAGTGATCAAAGTAACTTAACTTTGACTTGATGACTATCCAGATGCTTATAATGTTGTGGACCTACCTACCATAAGCTCGAGTACTATTCATTGATTGGAAATTACAGACATTTCATTTAAAGCAAAAAAGGGCATTTCTATCCATCACAGATTCAAAGGAATCAGGTCATAAATCATAATGAGCAAGACAAAGTGTTGTGTTTCACACTCAAAAAAACTAGAACAAGTAAATCAACGCAGAAATTTGTTTCTTCTCAGTTATTCAGCATATCAACTAAAAGGGACGAACAACAATAATTGTGTGGGACGAGAGCTATTGACCAAAGTCATGAGTAACCTGCATCCATTTACCTCGATCGCAGAACCGATCATCTGAATGAGGCGGTCAAACACGCTAGTTTTCTCGGCTTCAAATGATTTCCAATGGAGAAGGCATTTGTATATGGTGAATGCAGCAACTGGCTTCCCTTGGCTAAACCCAATGTTTTTACTAACACAATCAATTAGAGCATCGAGATTCTCCTGCAACAACTCATCACCATCAGCAATTCCGAAATAAGTACGCAGACGCGGAAGTATAACCATAAAAGCAGCAGCTTACCAATGTTTGTGAAGCTCGTTGTCGATCAGCTTGGGACCTCTCTGACTTGCTGCCGGATTCTATATCTAGCTTTTTCACAGTTGCAGCACTTTGCTGTTCCTGCGAAGTACGATCATAATTACAATTTGCAGCGGCGCCAAGGAGCGAAAATCATTTCAATTGAAGAACTTACGGGTGAGGGGTTCATAACGTCCACCCTGTAATTCACAGATTCGAGATTGCCATTTGGCAATTTCTGCTCATTAAGACAGATAAGTTCATGAGAATTCTAAAAGGAGAAAGGAGTATTGTACATATTCGAGTAGAATGGAAGAAATGGGCCAAGGAATCGAAAGATGGAGCAGAACATAGTTACCGGAGTAGCTGGAGTTTGAGAAACCTCTGAAACCGACTTAACAGGAGAGCTAGACAATGATTGCTGTCGAAGGACTTGATTTTCTGATTTCACATCAGAGATTTTTTCTTCGAGCCTACATGAAAGGATTGTCCCAGTGAGAGAAGCTCACAAGGGAGAGGAAATGGAAATTGATATAAGACAAGCATGCGATATTAGGAGATAGGACAACAAACAACCTTTGCATGTTCGTCTTCAATTGTGTAATCTTTGATTCTGCATCTAATGCCTGTTTCAGTCGTTCTTCGCTTAGTTTGCTTGTTTCTTCAAACTTTTTCTCTGTTTCATCAATCTTTTGCTCCAGCGAACTAACCATGGCCTGCAAATCACCGAGTACACGAGTAAGAAGATCAGGCTGAATGAGGTTAACATCAATATAAGATCATAACTCAAAACTTTTGCGCATGTGTTAGTATGTGAAAAGATGGAGTAAACCAGTGGCATGGTCTGGGAGCTCTTCTAACCTTTAGTTTCTCATTCTCCAAGGTAAGCTTATCAAGCATAGAAGTGTCGACAACCTTTACTTCCTGTACAACAGGCACTTCCTTTACCGCTCTTTTGGCAGCCTCAAGCTCCTTGACAAGGCGTGATTTAGTTTCTTCAAATTGAGACTGTATCTCCTTCACCTGTAATCTTGCATTTTCTTGAAACTTGGCTTCCATTTCAACCTGCATATATGAGATTCCTAGCTAAGAGAAAAATTCATATGGCTGAGAGACTCCACAGAAACAGAATTAGAAAACGGCACATTCTATACACGAAATGAACCACTCATCTTCTTTTTCTAGCTAGAAGTTCTTCCACAAACAGAAAACAGCAATGATACGTTGCAATCAATAATTAACAAAATCAAGCATTTCTAACCCATAATTTATCCATCAATAAATTTCTGAGTTCCATACTCGTATTGGTGCTTTGAATTTAGTTTCCCCAAACAATGTCAAGTAAAGCCTCGAATAATTATTTAGTTAAATATTTATTAATATTTAGCAGAAAAAATATTTTCAACACCCCACAGCCATCCTCCTTGTGGAAAAAAAGCATTAGCTAAAAAATTGGCAAAAGGTTCACAACAAAACCATGAAAAAAGTGACAGGTAAATCAGCAGGCATATGATGATCCTGAAAATAAATATACTAACCCTCCTCCGCTTCTCCAATTCTAATCTCAAAGTAAGATCCTCGACTTGCTTCTCCAACTTATTTTTAGCAGCTTGTAGAGCACCAGTCTCTTTTGCAGCCTAGAGTGGACAAGAAAAGAACAATTTTGTAAGTAAACAGTAACATACTTCATAGGTATCTACCAAGTATGCCAGAGAATAAACATGACAAAACAAGAAAACGTAGCAGGATCCTTTGAATGTTCACAGAAGAAAACCATTTCAGATCCCGAATCTGTAATTTGACAATCTTTGAGACTAATATTTATAAGTTATAGAATCATAACGGGTCACTAATGGAGAAATAACCATCGGTTATCTTAGAAAAATGATGAACCGACAAGGAAATAAGCATAGCATTCCAAATAAACCACCCACAAAAAAAATAAAGAAGGAAATGGGGGTTTCAAAAGGAGAGAAAGCAATTACCATCTTGAGTTTCCGTAGCTCTCTACGAGCAACCCTTCCTCTCCATGCACATTGAGTTATAATTGCTGCTTTCATCAAACTCAAGTATCGCCTTTTAACTAGATAAGTACGGCAGCAGCTCTGCAAAACATCATCATCGGAAAATAGCATAAAAATGAGCATCATCATAACCAAAGAATTTGCAACAGCATAAGCTGCCTGATAAATTTTTAAACCGCATGCTTAATATCAAAGTGCAGAACATAATTTTCAATCGCCTACAACTGAAAGAAAAACTACAAAGGAATAAACTACCAGGTTAAGAAATTGCATTACCTGAATTACAATAGCTGCTCTTGTTTCTCTTCGGAGATGAAGTTCACCACGAGCAGCCATTCCACGCATGCCAGCTTGAAGGGAAACAGCAGAAGATCGCAACTCCTCAAAAGCCTTCCTTGCAAGATACATGCGGATAGTTTTCTGCATATACAAGGATGAAGATTCTATTCGCCTAGCCTCATAAACACCACGTCCAAGGTGTCCTGTATCGAAACATCATGCACCATTGTAGACTTCAAGCAGGTTGACAAGAAATTAAATTGTCCCCAATTATTAAGAAAATCCAATAAGAATCTACCTCGGCAAGCAGCTTGAAGCAGTATAGCAGATTGTCTAAACAAGACAAAAGACTTTCGCGCAAGATAAGAACGAACTTTTCGCTGGATGATGCCTGCTGACCGTCCCAAGACCTCACTCCTGAGAGCATCAAGTTCAGCCATTTGTCCAGCTCTGAGAAAAACCTTGGTTTTGCCTATCTGCAAAATTATCAATAAGATTTACTCCCCAGAGGTAGTGAAAGCATTAAGAGTTTAAAGAAGAACAGAGCAGTATGGAATCACTCTACAGCCAAATTATTGGTGTTTGGAGCCAGACAATAAATTTACACAAATATGGAAAAGTGTTATGCTGCAGCAATCATGCAAATGCATGTCACAACTACACCCTGAAAGTTGATCTTTTCTATTCTGTTAAAAGCATTCTTTCTAATTTGTAAGAAAATCGAAGGTTGCGATCCACACACACAAGAAGTTAGCTACTTTTTGCAGACTTAAAACACAGACGATTATCTTATGTGTACGTGGTGCCCATCAGATTAGCTATTTTACATTAGCATACAGCATAAATTCCATGGCAAATCACTCAATTTCGAGATGTTTTCTGATGTCGTACCTGAATTACCACTTTAGAAAGTATAGGTAAAACGAGGAACGACAATGCCAGGAGGCATTGCATAATTATAGTGGTTCATGATAGAATAATTTCAAGAATAAAATTGCATATATTTACCATACTGCACATTAAAGCTATGCAACTCATGGAGCACTCCCTTGTAATCAAAATCGGGGAGTACTTAATTCGAATAGAGAGAAACATTTACTAGTCTCATATTACAAAGTAGAACTTCGTCATCATCACTCTTATCCTTCCTTTTGAAGGTTTTTCAGTGATCTGTCTGTCTTTCAACTCTCTCGCTTTGCCACTTGTGTGCTTGCTAGAACAATCTTCACTACATGATTCTCAAGTTATCTCTTTTCAGGACCTCAAAGATATGTCCATACAAGCACAAGAGTTGCATGACTGAATCTTTCACTTTCTAAAATTAGCTTGTCCCCTAGTTTCAAAATGTTAGAATATTAAATCCTTATTAAATTCAATAGATATTGTTTTTCCTAGTTTAGATTGATTATCTAGCTGCTATGTTTCCTAGTTAAGGTATTTCCCTATTGTAATGATTCATTATTTTGTATTTGACTACTCCATATTTATAGTATATCTTCATCAATAATAGACATCATGTTCTCCTCTTCTGTATTTTATTTTGTTAACGCAATGGATACTTGCCATGGTGTCAAGTCAGGTAAACAAAAGTGTTAAGAAGCAATTCCTTGTATTAAAAAAGATTTACTAGTGTAGCACAAGTCTGAAGCAAACTGCCCCTTTTCTTTTCAGAGTAGCATCAGTGATGGTCGAGTACTTTCTCATTGAAAATAAAAATAAGTACATTCTAAGACCAATATGTCAAGCAAACTTCTATCAAAAGAGAAAGACATGAATATTTCATACAATAAGCACATTTTTGCATAAGCATATCAAATTAAGAGATTAAAATAAAGGTGTCAGTTATTATTTCAATGAGCGCTGTGCTTTTTTGTCAAATACTCACATACAAAAAGTTGAACATTGTGCAAACCATTCCCAGGAACCATAGATCCCAGAAAAAGAGACTAACTAACTGAAACAAAATAGTAGGAGTTACCTGATAACCTTGAAGCCCCAACTTCTCCAGAAGACTCTTGGAAGCAGTAACCTCATCAGGACTGACAGCATGGATTATGGAAACAAAAGTCAAGATATAACAAACTTGAGCACATTGAAATTCATTGATAAGTGAAATAGCAACTTACCTTCCATCTAAAACCTCTGACGCAAGAATGCCAAACCTATCAAGAAATTCGTAGAAAGGTTTTCTAGTGGGATATCCAGCACAACTTATCCTAATTGCTTCCATAACACCCTGATAGAAGAAATTTATGTGTGAAGAAGAAGAAATGATACAGCCGTAGAAACTTATACTCCAAGCATTTCTAAAATAGAACTAACAGGTAGGCGACTCATTGCTCACCCCACAACGTAATTGTTGCAACACGTTCTTATTCTCGAACACTGCTGGCTTGAGAACATTATTTGGCTTCACACAACGAATGTAATGTGGCTCTGTCGCACTCAGAGTTTCAAGCAATGATTGTAGTTGTAGCTGCAAACGGTAGATTGGAGAATATCATCAATAGATTTCTTACTCATGTTTGTATTTCTTGTTTTGTAATAGAGGTTGACATCAGAATGATTGTAGTTATTTTGTATTTCTAGAAGATGACTTTAACCTCATGCATGATCAGACACTTCCATGTTCCATCAAGGTTGTCTTCACCAAAGGTTTGATTCAAAGCAAACAACTTCTCCATTTACAATGTAAGGTTGTATGCATGCTCATTTTTCATATTCCAACTTAAAGAGGGGATGGGCCTTTTGGCACTGGTTAAGTTACATTCAGTTGGGTTGAGTTTATGTTTTCTTTCATCTTCGAGGAGAATGAAAACTGAAACTGATCAAGTTTTCAACGAGTAAATCAAATGAACATGCAAGAAAGGCAAAAATCCCATCAGGGATTGAAAGAAATGAAAGTCGACATACCTTGAAACGGGAACCAATTGAAGAAAATTTTGATGATTTGGATGAATCATCGGATAAGCTCGGAAATAAGCTAGACACAAAGAGGCATTTTGAAGCATTTAAGAGTGCTTGGTGTTCAGCAATAACGTAGTCTTTGTTCTTGTCCAAGAAAAGATCTGTTTGGTAAGTAACCTAGAAACAAACAAACAAACAAACAATAAGAGAACAACATTATCATAGCAAGTTTCTGAGTAAAAGCTGATCCATATTCTAGTTTACACTAACTAAAATCATAGGGAAAATGTAACTTACATCGCCAGCATAGTGACTAATAGTGAAGTCAGTAGGTGACAATTTTGGCTTGCTGAAGCGTTTGTGGTTTTTGAAAGTTTGGTACAACTTCTGGGCAAATGTTACATGTGTTGATCTCGGAAACATACTGCACCAATATAAACCTTAGTCTCATCACAACAATCAAGTCGAATAATCTCAAGCTAATGAATACTAGCTGCAAGCAACGAATCTAGAGGTCCACAACAGAGTAGCTCCATGCTTACCAAGCTTCATCTAGAAGAGAAATAATTCCGCCAGGTTTCTGAAAATAGAGTAGATATATTAGCAACAACAAACATGAATGGTTCATAACAGCTATTAAGCTATAGCCAGTACAATAACTCCTATCATCTGAATGATAAAACAAAGCTACCCCGTCCTGTATGCAATGTTCATTCATATTGCATATGAAGAGGAATTAAGGAGTATGCTAAAACTATGGTTTTGTATTCATCCAAATGACCATAGATAAAGTAACAAGTCATGTCAACTGACCACACAAGGAGGTAACCATGAAGAACTGCTCAATTTTATGTAGAATACATCTGATAGTTTTAGGATAGCTTCATATTAGAATATATCTTCCATATGAGATTTTCGTACCTTTTCCATTTTCATCTTTGTTATCGGGTTACTCCTGCAGTCCAACATACCTGGATATAAACCCTAACGGAGAAGCCTTGGCTTCTCCAAAATTCATCCAGGTGAGAGCAAGGCAGTGCCACAAGACTTTCTTCTCAATTATATTATCTCCGACAAAATTATGATTTTTAAAATTAAAAGTCACTGTGTAAAACATTTTCTCACTTTAGTACTTTTCAATCCTACATCCTTGGGAGTGGCATGCCAACCACGTTTGCATACTGGTGCAATCGAAGAATTATTCCATAACCTTCTCAAAAACACTAAAAAGAAAATCATATGAAGATAAGTCATGCTTGAGAAAGAATTTATCAGAATACATTTAAATTAAAAAGAAAAAAATAATAATGATAATGATAATATTAATAATAATAGAATAAAAAACCGGTATGCCTTCTTTGCTAACTGCAGAACGGGCCAGTAACTCAAACCTTTTCGATGAGATCTAGAACGTCTTGATTGTCAATGAATTCAATGTAGCTCCAGTTTATTTGTTCTTTCTCATATTCCTCTTGCTCCATCTTAAATACATGCTGCCACATAAGTCAAATTGTCGAAAAATCAGAAAATCTGGCATTCTCTAGGAAGTTCTGTACAGGAAGACTAGATGACTTTAGAGCAAAACCTGATTAAAATGTTGCTGAAGCTTCTCATTTGTCAGATTGATGCAGAACTGCTCAAAGCTGCAAATTCATCAGCAAACCAATTAAGATGTCACCCACTCATCAAGCTCAATTTTCTAAGAGATGCTATAATGCATCTAAAGTTTATAGCTCCATCCTATGAGTTGACGCCTCAAAGGGAAATGTAAGGGAAAGCTGTGATGATATAATCAAAAGAACATGAAAAATGGTGCAGAAGAACTAAGGAGAGGAACACAAGAGGTAAAGAGAACTGCATTCAGAGGCATCAAGCTGCAAGCAAAAGGGTAAAACATATGGGAGTAAAATAGTCCAGGGAAAAGACCATTCAAAATAACGCATATGAATTGAGGTTAAAAAAAAGGTTGCAAGAACCATGATCCTGAAAAGAGATTGAAGAAACTATTTAATATTATTCAAGATATCTTTGGCAAGTTTTCATCCACGCTTAAATACCCTCGGTGTTATTTCTTTCACTAAAAAGGCAGGCAGCGCTGCAGCTTGATAATATACTAAACACATCTCTGAAAAGAGAAAATGCATCAACAGAGTATCCAATCGATCCATAAATAAAAAGCCCAGAAGTTACAAACATCCCATCCATAATCAAGGCACCAAGAGATATCCCAGAGTTGAAAGAACCAACAGCAGTAGAGGGCATGTCAAAGCATAAATTTATCAGCATTATTATGTTCAACCACCTCTTGCACTGAGAAAAATATAAATTTTGCCATCTTTTTAAACTCAAATGATCCAGATGAAATAAATAAATGCTCAAGTTCCTGCCTGAATGTTGAAAGAAGTTCCTCTAAAATAATAAGATAAAAGTTATGCATTCATACTGGTTTCCTAATCCGACTCCATTTACATCGATTAACAGAAGGGATTCGGCATAAGTACCTGTTTGTCTTGAAACTCTCAAATCCATATATATCAAGCACTCCAATTTTGAACTTCGAGTCAGGGTCTTGGCCGATAGAATTATTGATCTTATCAACAATCCTTCCAAATCAAACGGGCAAAGAGTTATTGCCAAACAAATCAAGAATCTGGATCAATTAACAATGCTGCTAAGATGAAGTTCCGAATGCCAAATACAAGTTTCTCAGCACATCATAAAGTATTCTATATTATTGACACCAGATACCCAATGTGTTTAAACTTTCAGGACAACAATACCATAGATTTTCCGTAAGAGTTTAAGCACATTCATGTAACACAACAGACCCTGTGAAAGTGTGCATGAGCCAGAATGACGAATGCAATGGTAAGAAATGGAAAAAAGCAATGTACCAGTCAAAAAGTCTTGAGTATACAATCTTTGCCAAGACATCTCTACTAAGGACTGCAGATTCTGGATCTAAAGATTTTTTTATGGTTTCATCACGGGTAACAATTTCACGTTTGCAGAGGGAATCTTCTAGTGCTTTTGGATCACACCTGAATAAAGCTGATTAATAAACAAGCTGCTGAATAAAGTGTAACAATAGATTAACAGCCAACAGATTCATAAGAAAAACGACCTGTTTGAAAAGAAGACAGTAGTTTTAAAAATGTAAGAAATGAACTTGAAGTGTTTACATGAAAAGCTCAGCAGCTGTATTCAGGTGGAACAAAGATTTCTCATCCTTAGGCTGGGATGAATCGATTTCCTTCCCTTTTGTGAACTCGATGTTTCCTAGATGGAGAACTGCAGCCACAACTCTAAAAATGGCATCCTGAGAATCAGTAATAAACAACCTCTGCTTGAGTTTTGACGCTTATATTGGGCAACATTGCCGAACAGAAGATCGAGGGATTTACCTGCTCATCAGAGCTGATACCAACAACATCCATTGCCCTCCGTGTGGCATGATATTCCTTACCATCATCCATTGCTTCCAACTCAATACAATTTGATTGGTTTAAATAATGAAACATTTTAGGATTTCCCAATTTATACTTCTGAACAACCTGTAAGGGCAAAATCGCTTTAGAAGCGCTAAATGAGCCATGACTCCATTCATTTTTCATTGATCTTTCAAAAGCAAATTATCATTGTTGTTCAATGTTATTCATGATGTACTGAAATGTTCTCGAGGAACAAACTAACAAGTTGTATCAAAGTTCCCAGTGAGATTAGAGTCATCAGATATAGAACTAAAGCATATGATTCACTTAAGATGATGACAGAAGAAATTGGCATTTTTTGTTTAAGCCACCAAGAAAACAGCAGGAATCCCCTTGGTGCTTCAGATGTGGACTGTCCTCTTAACTAATGCTGAATTTAGGTGAGCAAGATTTCATGTGCTTACTACCCAGTAACCCAGCTTTGAAGGGAATTTAAGTATGTCAAGCACCAGAATGTACCTCAGATGGAGCAGCACAAAGCATGTAGAAACAATGATAGTTTCTTTCAGGGTCTGAAACTTGACAGACTCGTGACCTTTCTAGCAAATATGTTCTGATAGCAGCTCCAGATATCCTCCCGTTCTGATCAAATTGAATCTCCACAAACTTGCCAAAACGACTGAAACATTTACCATACGTGAGAACAGATGATTGCATGATAAGGATTGGTATAGAAGCACCATCGCTACCTGGAGTTGTTATTCCTGACAGTCTTTGCATTGCCGAATGCTTCTAAAACTGGATTTGACTACAAAACATAGGGGAAACTACAAGTGAAACCTACATTGATAACTATGATAAAAAATATTACTTGTCTCACTTGCTGATGGTCATAAAACTCCCACCACGTTACCTCCAGAACTTGCTGTTCAACACTTCTTCCCTCAGCTGCAGCTCTGCCCCCCATATAAGCGAGATAGCGCATGAGCAACTTGGTGCTTTCAGTTTTACCTGCACCACTTTCCCCACTTACCAAAATTGACTGACTGATGCCCTCATTCATCATCAGTCTGCACTCTCACAAATAATATACATCAGCCCATGAGGGAGTAGATTTCCCAGTTCACATGAGAGTTTCTGGCTTAGAGCAAAGTCAGATTGTTCTAAGATCCCAAAAGGCAAAGATGATAAAGATACCTGTATGCAGCATCTGCAATGGCAAAAGGATGTGGGCTCAGCTCTCCAAGAGCTGCCCCTTTATATTGTTCCATCATAAAGCTGTCATAAAGGTGAGGTAACTTTCTGAATGGATTTACAGCAATCAAGATATTCCCAGTATACGTCTGGAGAAAACCAAGAAGCTTATTAGAGCCTGTTCAAGTCACTCAAGAAAACGAGAGCAATTACACAGGACATCAAAGAAGTAACACACAAATAATCACAAAATAAGCACATCACCACCTGAATGTGCTCCTGGTGGAGGGGGAGGAAAGCTCAAAAGCTAATGTTAGATGCACAAAGTACTCACATATATCTCATTTATATCATATCTGGATCTTAAGTTCTGCAGAACTCCAGGTTCATGCAAATAAGCAAGCTTTGTCATATCATCTACTCCACACTGAGGAGCTTCAGGATCTTTTGGGTACACACTGGAAGCATTGACCACTACCTGCACCGAATATCAAAGCATGAAAATCAACTAATCAGGCATCAAGAAAAGAATGCATGTTACACCAGGGAGCTTGGATGGGCCCAATGGGGCTCCACCTCGAATCATACAACTTTCAAGGATAATGGATGTGAAACAAATTAAAAGAATACACCTAACGAAGCTAAGAAAGCAATTCCTGAAAACCAAAATAAAAGATAAATTAAGCTCGACTGATCAAATAAAAACCATCTAAAATTTTTAAATGCTATTGTTGCGCAACACAAGTCTCACCTTTTTCCCTGATGTACAAAGGACCTTTATCTGTTCACCACTAATCTCCAAAACTTCTCCATCTATCCAAGCATCATCTGGGTCTTCGACCCAAGCTAGGGAGCCAACTGATATAGTAGCTGGAGAAGCCTGCAAGAAAAACCAGAAAATTCAATCCCCTTCCATTAATGGCCTAGTCATACTTTATTTTTGTCATTCAATGAAGTACATCTGAAAGCACCAGAAGCCTTAGTCCTAAAATTTATTCTTATAACGCCATTGCTCAAGGTAAGCAATCTGTGAAAGAACGAGTAAAGGTCACATTTTTACACATATTGTTCAATTTAAGGATGGGTGCCACATGCACGAATAGCAAATTCAAACAGACAATGGAGCTATCGTAGCTGTATCTTCAACTCTCTATTGTTGGCAGTTAAGGTAAGTTAGGTAGCCATCAACATGCAGATGCCTGTTGCCCTTGAAACTAGAATCTCAAAAATACAACTTGCCATCAGCATTCTTACAGTGCTAACAGTATCTGGGGTTCAAGGTACATTGTCATTATCTTCATTTCAACCAAATAGCCAATAAGTTTCTGCTAAGGAGGATGCATTGTGGTTGCAAAAGCCTAGAGTTTCAAAAGCATCCTTTAGAAATGTATATCACATCCTCTTAAATTAAGCGATATTCATTGCTTCACATCTTTCAAATCTTCTAGTTACATGTGATGATCAAGCCTTTCACTCACATTACCTTAAATCTGTCTTTATTGGCATATTTCCATATGCCATCATTTAAAAACTTATCTTTCTTAATGCACAAACATACCTTTTTGCTTATTCATCCTTCCATTTTATTCTATGTTTCTATGTTGTCCATCTCTATGCATAACAGTTAACATAATGCTATAGGTCCATATAGCGATCCGTTACTTTGGGTCCAATAACACTTGTTCAAGAAGCCTTCCACTTCAACATACCAACTCCAATCTACATCTTCACAAACCTCCCAGCCTCGCTATGGTCGATTCATTAGGAAATGCCGTATAAGGATATTGACTAAGGACACCACAGGAAATGGTTCCCTCGTGCCAAGAAGACACTATAGCACAACTTAAAGCACCTAAAAAGAAAATGCAGACATGCCAACCATAGTTCCATAACCCTAAATCTAATTAAACCTTAACTCAAAGCCTTATCAAATATTCTACTTTTAATACCCCAGGTGTGAATTCTCAAGCTCAATCCTTGCTCGACGATTACAATTAAAATCACCCTCAAAGTACTGAAAGAAATAAACTTCGAAGCAAAGAAAATAAAATGTCAACAGAGCTAGCACCCACCCGCATTCAACTCCCAAATTAGCAATGAACTAAATAATTCAACCCAAAAATGCAATATCAAAAACACAGTAGACAATCACACACATATTGGAACAAAAGTCAATCCTCACACTAAAAGCAAGCTAAAACAAGATCCAATGCACCTATGCTTCCTACATTCTTCATTTCAATCAGAACCAGATCAGTCCAACATGGTCAAACCACCAAAATCCCACAAGTCAAACCCCAATCAGAATCACAACATTCCTCGCTTCCAACAACACGAACACACCGAATTAACTGAATCAACGATGAAGACGACGATGACGAGAAATGTATACCATTGAAGTCCCTGCTTGGATCCAATCCCCCAACTTCACCAAATGGACCAAATCCGATCTGCTCACACCAAATTCACCTCCAAATTACACCAAAAAGATTCAATCCGCTTCGATCTCAATCCACAACCGCCGCCGCCGCCAGCAGTAGATCTCAACTCGTGTTCCCTCACTTCAAATCTGCTTCCAAAAAACAAGTTCACAAAAACAGAAAACACACACAACAATATCACAAGTCTACAACACTATGCTTCGTCTCTGAAACAGCAGCTCGAATTTAATGGGAGCGAAAACAGCGGATTTCGAGCGCTTGAAACCCTCGATTTTCGATGAAAGCAGAAACGAAATGGCTGCGGTGAGGTGAGGTGTTTTGGTTACTTGTTTCTGTGGTTTCGTTGATTTTTCTGTTTACGGTTGTTTCGCTTTAAATTCTAAGTACACTTAAAATTAATCAAAATTAATCAGTTGCTTTTCCTATTACTGTATTGCCTCGACGTAAATATTGGTTTGATTATTGGTATTTATGCATCTGAATTTTATTTTTATTTTTTTGTCTCAAGATGATTAAGTATCAACTATAACATAAGATTTTGTAACTTAATCTACGTTAATGATATATTAAATAATAAAAAATCAAATAATTACACATAAATAAAGTAAAATAAATATTTTTTTAAAATTTTTGTCTCTTTTTTTTTCTCTTTTTGCTGCGTTTCTTGGGTTTCTTTTCTTCGGTGGTTATAATTATTACGAGTTGTTGTAATTAATGTTGACGACTAAGAAAGATTAAGGAACCGATCAACGGGCGCGATTAACGAGTCTACCTGATGTAAATTTCCGAGATTGCCCTTTGTATGGGAGAAGAATTGCGGTTGAATGCCAGAGGAGAGGAATATGCTTGACGGGGTCACATGTGGGAAAAGGGGTCACACCAAAAGTGTAGGAGAGATTGTTTGTCGTGGCCCCACGCGTGACCGCGTAGGAATAACTAC
This sequence comes from Drosera capensis, assembly GCA_001925005.1. Classification (NCBI taxonomy): domain Eukaryota; kingdom Viridiplantae; phylum Streptophyta; class Magnoliopsida; order Caryophyllales; family Droseraceae; genus Drosera; species Drosera capensis. Next base: position 77,994 of record LIEC01012062.1, read on the forward strand.
CTGGTTTCACACATGTACGAGGTTTTGGGGTTTGGTTTTCAGTTGGCATTGTATTGACTTTGTAGGAAGCATATGATAAAACTTGTTCGTTACAAAATGTATGTGCTATAAGATCTTATATGTAAGGTTCAAACGATGTTAAATTGTAGTAATCATGATAAAAAAATAATAATATAGATACAATTATATATAAATTATTGATAAATTGTATTTTTTTATTAATTATGAAAAAATAATATCAAATAAATTTTATCTTTTTATATATTAAAAAAAAAAAACAATGTCTTCGCTGGCAATTGACAATTGATCCGATCCTCTTGTCCCTAAATTTCCTCCAAAACTTCTCCTCCCCTCTCTGCTGAAGAAACCACGCACTTCCATCGCCTCGTTCTCAATATCACTCCACACAACTCATCGTCTTATACTCCAATTCCATAGTTGTGGAACTCTCGCTCTCCTCGACTTTCACTTCTAAATTTTGAATTAGGGTTTCTATCTCCATCACATGATTCGTGCTTTATCGAGCCTGTGATAACTTGGTGTTGGGTTCTGAATTTGATGTTATTGTGTGGCGAGGGAATTGAACAATTAATGGAGGTTCATAAGCAGAGAGAAATATGTTGGCAATATATTCATAGAGAACTTTTGGGAGAGGGACTGATAGGTTATTACCATAGGAGGATGGTCCATTTTTTCACTTTGTCCCTAATTTTGGTGTATCTGCAAATATCAAGTTTAGGTTTCATTTACTCGATAGAGGTATTCATTTTATTGTTGCTGCAATTCTGACCTCGCTATTTTGCACGTAGCCTACAACGCTTGCTTTTATTTTTGCAGATCCTAACTGAACACAAGAATGAAGTAATGGTTTGTGCAGTTCTCGAATAATGGGGAGTACTTGGCTTCGTCCTCAAGTGACTGTACGGCCATTATATGGAAGGTATTGTTTGCCAGTCTGTGTGTACGACTTTTTGAATTCTAGTAAAAAAAACTAAGGTTTAAGTCACAAACTTTTGAATTGTGCCTGCTTGCTATATCAGTTGCATGGAAACCATCACTTTGTCGAAGTTCATGTCTACCATCAGTTTTGCGAAGCCTGGAACTTGTTTGAAATAGCAATACTTTGTTAATTACTATCGAAATCCTTGTGCTGATGCGATATGGATGTTTCATGGTTGTCAAATGCTTGCATATGTAGGTGCTTGAGGATGGAAAACTCATTGTGAAGCACACATTTCAAAGTCATAACAAACCAGTGTATTATGTAGCATGGATCCCAAATGACACGATACTGCTGACATGTGGAAATGCAGAAGTTGTTAAGTTATGGGATGTAGAAACAGGTACATGCAAGCGTACATTCAGTGACCATGGCTTGACAATCAGCTCGTGTGCTTGGTTTTCTGACTGGAAAAGGCTTGTCTGTGGCAGTTCTGATGCTGAGAAGGGTATATACATGTGGGATTGCGATGGAAATGAGACAAGGGTTTGGAAAGGAATGAGGATGCCCAAAGTCCTAGATCTTGCAGTAACTGCTGATGGAACAAATCTTATCTGTGTATTTTCTGAAAAAGTCCGCATATGGAATTTGCTAACAAATTCTGAACTCATCATCCCAGAAGAACCAGATGGCATGTTTTTTACGTCAGGAAATCCATGTGGGATGTCGCTGGTGAATGGAAAAAGCCTTTAGTATATTCTGGGCATGAGCAGAAGAAATATGTTATAAGGTCCTGCTTTGGTGGGGTTAATAGTGCGTTCATTGCCAGCGGCAGTGAGAATTCACAGGTATGTCAGCTATTTCCCTGGTTTTCCTTTGAATCAATCCTTTCGATCTTTTTGTGGATGCTTAGGATGGCCTGCGATTTGTTTGTCATCTCATTTATTTCTGCTAAATCTGTAGTGAGTTGTGTGGCCATGTCTATGCCTAAAAAATTTATAAACAGTTGTCTCGTCAAAAAGCACTATGGCCTGTGCTTCCGAACAGAATTGGATGCTGAGAGTTGTAAGTCCTCAATGACAACAAGCCTTCACAGGTTTTAAACGAACATGTGATGTTCTGGTTGTGAAGGTTCATGGTTTAATATACAGCTAAGCTATTATCTTGTCGTGGTATTTCTTTCTTTATTTCTTTCCTCGGTCATTTCTCCTCAAGAGTGAAGTGTCTGCTTCTGCTTGAGCGATAGTTTTGATCTGCTTTTTCAAAGCCACTGGTTGTCCATTTGTTATTTTTGTTTTGAGAACTTTGTATGCTTTAGCTTCGTGGCCCCAACAAACTGTAGTACTGTGTGGCCTCTGATTTTGAATAATTGGTGCAGGTGTACATATGGAACCGCCGGTGCTCTGAACCTATTGCAAATCTGTCTGGTCACACATTGACTGTGAACTGTGTCAGCTGGAACCCAAAATGGCCACAAATGTTGGCCTCAGCTAGCGATGATCATACAATCCGCATTTGGGGTCCTTGTAGGCTGACAAAGGTGCAACCCGTAAAGCGTTTCTGAATGAGCTTTTGTGTTGCTGTACAAAGCTGTGAATCTAGGTACTCTTATGTCATCAGGAATTGGTTGTTTCATCGAACCTCGCTTGCACAATTTTGTTATGTATTCTCATCGTGTATATACTTTGTAATGAACTACGTGTAGCTTCTCTTTCTCCATCTCGTCATAATTTCTAATGAAATTTGTCTAGCTAATAAGCTGGAAAGTTGCTTAGCACGGAGAAAGGATACATAGCCAGTCCTTTCGCCACCATCTTGTGCAGCGTGAGCCATGGCCGTTTGCCGTACTCGGTGTGGCGTGCTTTTTATCGTTTCTGTTTCAGTACCAGTTCGCTTGAGACTGTAGAGCATGTGCAGCAGCTAAGCATGTGCAGCAGCTGGTCGATGAAGTAGCGGAACACACAAGATTCTGCTCATGGGCTCTCATTTGTTAGCACTGTTTTCCGGCAATGTCTGTAGAATCGCATCTCTAGCTTGTAACTGCAGGATTTTTGCTTTCATCTGTTTGCCACATTGAACAATGTTCTTTTATTGTTTTTCTATTTTGATCGTGACAATTTCGATAGATCATCCCTACCAAGTGATTTCGTCTCTCTCTCTCTCTCTCTCGGGATCGGTGAGTGTGGTGCTTGGCGTTGCTCTACGTGTGATTCATTTCTTTGTATTATTGTCAAACAATTCAATAATGTGATAAAAGATTTAACCTTCGATTAATGCCTTCTTTTGATATGGAATAAAATATGTTTTTAAATCTTTTTTATTTATTTATCAAAGACTCAAATGAATTTTATATTTCATTGTTCCTTTAATTTTTATGTATCTCAACAACATGTCCAGGTAAAAGATCATTCCATATCCTCTGCGAGTGACACTTAGAAACATAACTGACTAAAATATGAGCTGTCGAGTAAGCTTCTCGAGACGCCAAACATCAATTAAATACAGCAAAATAATCAAAGACAGAGAGACAGTAGCACAAATTCCTCTTTCTGCTGACAAGTCGCGTTCTCCTTCCCGAAGCATCCTACAAACCCTCTGGCAATCTCCTTCCAACACAATCAATCCTCCTCAACTCCATCCTCACAGCCAACTCAATTCTACTCCTCATTTGCAAGAGCTTCACCAATCTCTGGGGAAGAGATCCCCGCAAAAGATCTGCCCCCGAAACCACACATTTCTCCTCTGGAATCGCGGATGATGGCAGGCAGCCACACTCGCGGCGCCATTTTCGATTGATCGATACATCCACGTTAACCTTGTGGCATCCTTCGATCGGAGCGGCCAATGGTTGATTCCTGCTTTGGGGAGCTACTAACTCATCTGGATTCCCTTAGTCCCTCGCTACTCGACCTCCACGCAACAACCGAAGCATCGTTCTGCACCGTGAGGTACGCTGATTTCCTCGCCCTGCCATGAACCCTCTGATTCCTATTGTACCAAATCTCTTACAAAATCGATGTGATTTGTGCTGCTGCTGTTGTATCTGTAGCATCAAGGAAAGGACTGAACCATCCAGAGAGGGTTTGCGGTTCAGAATTCGTTACAACATTAAATGGACTGATTCGCCTGGTCGCTTGCGCTCTTGGGCATGTGATCAGACTACGGCCGATCGATTCACCTTCGGCGCTGCACCCAGAACATTTGTTCTCAATTTTCATTCCCCTTGATCGAAGCTTGCCCACGATCGGAAGATAGCCTGAACATTCGTGCCAATCAACACCGTCGACTCTTCCGACAATATTATTCAACGAAGATGGATGCCCTAATAGCATCATACGCCGACTCCGATTCCGACGCCGACTCCCCTCCGCTACCGCCGCCTATCTCCGCCTCTTCCTCCACCATCTCTCCGCTTCCTCCGCCGCCACTGTCGCTTCTTAATCCCTTGAATTCAAATCCCCACCGTACTACACTCTTCATATCCAGTGCTCAACACTATCCTGATTTGTTGATTGATTGTCTGAGTGAACTGATTTTGAGTTGATGTTTTGTGATTGAAGGCACGGATGATTGGTCGGGGTCACAGCGGCCGGGTAGGGTTAGGAGTTTCCCGCACGTCGATGGCAACTACGCACTTCATGTCTCTATTCCAGGTCATTCTTATTCCTCTTTGCGTGTTCGGGATCTTTTCTTCTTATGATTGCTAGTAAAATTGTGCATTGTCTCTTACTCATTGATGGACCTGAGGTAAACAATAAATCCATGGAGTGGTACGCCACCCGTCCCGTAATATGGCCAACGGTTGTCACAGTTGTCACTGTTCAGCACTTATTTTGAGGAGTTTGGGATGATCATCAATTATATTAGTTTTTTCTCTGGGAGGAGATGGCGAGATGTCAATCGAGGTATTACTAAATACTAATGCCATAATAGTTTATTGGAATTTGTAGAATTACTATCCAAGTGATAAGTTTTACAATGTAGTACGTTAGGAGATGGCATTCCAGTCATGTAGTAAGGCATTCCATTGTATTACAATGTAGTTAGCTGATACTTGGTTCCATTGTATCCCAGTTCAATTATCTGGTGCTAAGGCATTCCTCCATATTCATTGTATGGTTGGCAGCGCTCAACAAGAAAGACGAAGAAAAAATAAATTCAACTGGGATTTGATTATTGATGACACACAAACGAGAACAGAAATCATTTGTATATTTGTTTATGTCGTTACTTGCAAGAAGTATGCCAGCACATACTCAAAGAGTTGAAAGTTGATGCAAAAAAGAATGACTGGGGCAAGCTGGTGCAATTGGATGAATAAGGCATCAGCTAGGAGAAAGGAGAAGTGCTATAAAGATCATGAATACTTAGATGGTATGTGAATTTAGGTTGAGAGAAGCATAAGATTATTATTGACCTCCATAAAAGTTAAGACACTCCCAATAAATGTTCCAATAAGTCTAAAAACAAAAAATAATTATCAATTAGTCATATCAAAGATTTTATTTACCATATGGTTTTTGTTGCCCCATGTTGTAATAAGGAAACAAAATATAGAGGCAATCAACTTTCAATAGGAAACAAATCATTCTAACATTAAACCAAATCAAACAGAATATTCACCCACCATATAATTATTAAAAATAATTAACTCTAAACACTTTCCGTAACCTTGGTCTTCTTCCATCTCGGTTCACCAATACCGTCGTTCGTCATTGTTGTCAATCATCACCATCATAAGTGGAATAGTGCCCCGTTGGTTTTAAACAGTGCGCCTATAAATTGTCATCATTGAAACAAGTGATATGCTCATCACATCAAACAGTACTCCCAATGATTGAACGCCACTGTCCCGAAGTTGTTGTCATAGTCGAAGTGATCTTTCAATAGATAAATATACGAGAGTACCTTTTTTTAGCAGACAGTGCACTCATGTATACACAAACAGTATGCCCGTTCATACTCAGTCTCTATGGCAGCCTACCATCATCATTGATCGTTGTCGGCCCTCCGGAATTTAGTATATTGATAAAAATACTTGGCATGCTTGTTCATACTCGGTACGTCTTTTCAAACTAAACAGTGTGCATCTTGATAGTGTATTATCATAACTCTCGCTCTTACGCTCAAGAACTCTTACTCTCCTTTTGCTTGACCTCCAGAATTTTTTTCCTGGGCATCCTATGGGTGATTAGGGTTTTTGTAGTTGAATGTTAAGTGAAGATTTATGAATCTCGAGAATTCATCCATAATACTAATCATTGGATCTTCGCGGTCCTTGAGACAAGACCATTGTAATCGCTGAAGAATTTGTTCCTTCCCTACGTGTAGTTGTAGTAATGTTGGGTTAACTTGATATAATGACATATTGATGAATTCTTTTGATCAATTTGAATAAGTGTGTGATATAATCCCTATTTAGATTGGTGTGTGATTGATATTTAAATGGTAACATGTGCGCAATAAATAGGCAAGAAGATATTGATTAAGGGTATTACGGGGAACGATTTTTTTTATTTTTTGAAAACAAATGATCATTTGGTAATTGATTAAATTGAGTATCTGTATATGGTAAATAAAACTCAAAAGTGACACTTATTTCTAATTCTCTCAATATTTAAAAATGTCATCAAATTATATTTGTAACATTACATATCATCTGAATTGTATTATTTTTATTTCGTGAGACATAAAAAAAATCTAAATCTTATATATCATATATAATATAATTATATTTAAATTTATATAATTTTATCTATATCTTTGACCTTGCATTGTACGAGTTGGTACTCTAGTTAGGATAAAGTGAGATCATTAACCTCATCAAGTGTCCACGAATGGGAAATTTTACTGACAAGTGATGTACTCCCTCCGTCACAATTAAATTATAACCCTTTGACTTAGCATGATAATTTATGTGTTGATTTTTATTGTAAAGAATAATTTGTTTTTAAATTATGTGAGTGAGAAGAGAGAAAAAAGAAGAAGAAGAAGTAATAGTAAGATGAGTTGATGTGATATAAAGTAAAAAGTAGGGTGTTTTGATATTTTTGTAGTAGACAAATTTTCAAATAAGGTAATCTTTTTATTTTTGTGGTCCATCCTTAAAAGAAAAATATTATAATTTTATTGGGACAAGGGAATAATTGTTTATCCAATCATCTCTTATAATTTTCTTCATGTACGTCTCATCAATCCTCCAATTCAAATCCAACTGAAATCGTCCTTCAATTGAAATCGTCACTCGAATTCAATTTCACTATCAATCGTAACGACTCATTATTTCAACAACAAAATCTGATGAAAAAAATATGAAATTGATCAATTAGGGTTTTTTCATTCAAACTCTGTAAAAAAATTATAATCATTTGATATGAAAATAACTTCATGTATAAATTCAAGTGAATTAATTCAAATGTTTATTGACAAATTTAAAAAAATATGCTTTGCTTTGTTTACATGATCAAAATATTTAGACGCACTATGTACATAACATAGACGTTTTATTTTTTTCAAACTGTGAGTTAGTGTTATTCAAACAATGTGCCTGTTTGTTTTTTCTTCAAAAAAACACAAGATTAATCAAATGCATAACACAAATTTATAACATGATATCAATAGAATTGAAAAAATCCTTATTTAGTAAACATGTTTTTTTCTTATAAAGAAAACACAAGAATCAAAAAATGCAGAATTATTCAAGCGTCTTGTTTCGTTTATTAGCGTACTGTGTAAGATTATGAAGCATTGGCAGTATTCAAACGCCCTGTTTCATTGAATTGACGCACTATTTCAAACGTTGCGTTAGTTCAAATCCAAAAGCCAAAACAAAAAAACCACAAAAAATCAATAAAAACAAAATTTATAACATAATATCTATAAAATTGAAAATATTATCACATTGTACCCAACATGAATTTATTTTTTAAAAAAACCATTGGTTTACTGTTGCATTGAATTTTTTTAAACAGTACGTCAGAATTAAACAAAAGAGTCCGTCAGTTCAAATACAACAAATTCAAAAATCATAAAAAATTCAATTAAAACAAATATTTATAACATGATATCGATAAATTGACAACATTATTACATAGTAGCCAACATGATTTTTTATTTTTTTTTTAGTTTTAGAAAAGAAACTAAGAACTAAACACTGGCGCATTATTTCTAAATAAAATAGTGCATCAATTTAAATCCAACGAATCCAGGACCTAAAAAAAATAGCAAAAACAAAAAATCAATAAAAACACATTCCTAAAGCTAAATTAGTCTAACCCAAACAACTGGATTGGAGTATTCAATCATTGAAAATAATTAAAGAACTATGATTTTGTAGTTAGGGTTTCGAAAACGATCAAAATCAAATTTTAGATGAAATTGAAAGATTTGAGATTTTTTGTGGATAGAAATCGATTGATTTGTGTATGTAAGATCAAATTAGGATGATTAGAAATAAATTTGATGAGTTTTGGTTGAGATTTGATTAAGTGAAGAATTTTGATTACGTAGAAGGGCTGTTTGTTCTGAAGAAATATAAATTATATCAAATAAGAATTATTTTTTTAGGTTATATGTTTTGGCTAATATTTTGGAAAAGATGTATCCTAAAGGAGTTTTTTGTTTTTTGTTTGATAATTTGTGATGATAACTTAAATTAAAAAGAGTATCATAAATTATTTATATTTATATTTCATTTTTTATTACTTTTATCTTTGTACACATATTTGAAATATATTGGATTTAATAAAAATAAAGAGTCAATTTATATTAGATACATCTAATTTGGATTTTAGTCATTAAATGAAAGACCAACCAAATTTTTGTACCAAGAAAATTGAGTGTAGCTCTATATATTTAAATAGATTGGGTTTCGATCTCGTGATTACATTCTGATATATATGTGTGTTTATCTTAGAATGCGAGAAGTATTCTCAAGCATCATTTTATTTGATTTATGATATTTGAAAGTTAAATTCTTTCAATTTTAATAACTCATTGATGAGAGATTTACGTTATGGTATGTGGCAATAAGCATAAAGCTTGGTGTTTATAACAATAACTATTTGTTAAACTTGTTGGGGGATACATTGGATATGTACGACTCTTCTTTTATGAAACATTATAACTATTTATTATTATTATTTTGTGAAAAAAAAATAGTTGCAACTTTTCTTTGTTGATATTGTTAGTATATCCTGAATATTTATGATGTATCAAAGTTTCTCTTGAACTATTCTACCATTAATATTGTTAGTTTCTATTTGAACTATATCTTATCAATTATGTCATGAATATTTTATTTTTTTATTATTTTTTAAATACCATGACTATCATGAATCAAGAGAGGTCTCTCAGTGATTAAGCTGCTCTTCACACTAACAATAAGATCAAGGATTCGACACCTTCAGAAGATATCATGAAAGAGTCTCTCTATAATAAACATATAACATGAGTAACGTTGCATATATTTTTCCCTTTACACCCCCTGCATCTGACAGGATGGTGACCTCTCTCCCTCCGGGGAGCTATTCTTCGGTGGGAGCTCATTTTAGCGTTGAGGCATGGGCAACCTAAGAAGTAACATACGATGAATATCATGGGTGAGATCTTCAGTATGGATGCAAGGGGAGTTGTGGGAAGGGTTTAAATCCTGGTCCAATAAAGGATTTGAATCAAGTTGAGAAGGGGGATGGTTTAATTCATGGGGTTTACAAGGGTTTGAATCCGACGATTGATTCTAGTGGAATGTTATTCTACAAATTACATTAGGAGATGGCATTAGTATCCAGATAATACAATTACTAAACACTTATGTAAGCTAACTACATTGTAATTAATTACTATTAGAAACACTAACTAGCATCATCGAAATACTCTTCTAATACAATGGAATGCCTTAATCTGTGCCAATACAATGGAACTAGTACTGATGATGGATGTTGATCCTCTACACCACGTATTTGATGCTAAGGTAGAAATGCAGCTATTGTGGTGCTCCAGAACCTTTTGTCATGTGTATCAGGGCCAGGGGTATGACATGACTGGCTTTTGAATCCAATAAAAACTTAAATCCGTAATTACACCAATAAAAAAACTTTTTAACTGTATAGGTTTTATTTGCTAACTTGAAACTAGAGATGGTCAATTGTACGGTAAACGAGTTTCCTTGGTGAGGGTGGCCGGGTGGGGATGCTTGAACTTGAACTAGACAGTGCCCTATATCTCTGTATAAAAAAACTCTGCTGGTTACCAATTCAGAAGAGAGAGATTTGGAATGTTGTAATTTTGGTTCTGCTTTTTTGCAGTTCTTATCCCTCAGTCTGTAAAGGAGGACTTGGCGAGATTCTTGAAGAGAATATCGTTTCATGTACCTGACCTGAGTGTTGTTGATGCTGACATTGCACTTGACCTGCTCCGGGATGATGAACAAAGGTTTGAGCGCTTTGCTCTAGAAAAGGAATTTCACATAAGTTTGGGAAGAACAGTACCGATTAGGGTTCACCAGATTGATTCAATGGTGACAATGCTACGACAAAAGTTGCTTTCTCAGAAGTGGTCAGATTCTTTCACTCATGTAATTTTTGTAATCTCTTTGAAGACTCTGATTCACCTTTACCGACCATGGAACATATAATGATCTGCCTATACCTCATTGTTCCACAGGTATTGGATTGATTTTAACAGGTGGGAGGTTTTCGTTAATGATGATGGTACGCGGACATTTCTTTCTATGGAGGTTGTAGGACAAGGTTTGACTGAAGTAAGTTGAATGCTCTGTTTTTTGGAGTACTGATCCTGATAAACATTGTATTTTGGCCGGATGATTGTATAGGTATTAGGATACACCAGGACCATGATTGGTATACGCTGATATGATAAAGTATTCAAAATGAAGGAGTAATAATCCCTTCCCGTGCAACCATTCTGAATGTCTGATTATCCGATACTAATTACACAATCATTATTGATGGTCCAATTCGGTTTACAATGATGTTTGTCGTCTTTAATGAGTAATGATCATGTTAATAGCAAATCGGTTGCAAGATTAGCATACGAATTAGTTGTAATGGCTAGATCCTAGAACAAAACTTCGGGCCTTTCCCCAATTTATGGGTTGGCTAAAGTAGATTTCGCGTCATGATTCGCGTCTGTCATCCTCATTGAGGCTTTAGTATTGTTATTCTTGTTCTATGTCAAACAAATTATCATGAAATAGTGGCCTTAAAGTTTTCACAATTTCTCATCCACGCAAATTCTCCTCCTGTGCTAAGAGATCTGATGCTTGGTATAAATTTGATGTCATCATTGTCATCCTCGTTTTTCATACGCAGTCCAGTTTTATGTAGTTTGCATCTCAGTTGTCTTAATTTGCTTCTGAATCTTAAGTTTATTGGTCATCGACATTATACTGACTACTGAGCTTTTCATTTTATATCGATGTTATTTTTCAGAGTCACTCTTCCTTTGTTTCAGATAAAGAAACAGATTCAAGCTGTAAACCACGCATACAGGCTGCACAATCTCCCCGAATTCTATGAGGTTTTTGTCGCTTGATTTCATTCCCTTTTCTGATTTGCCAGATTTGTCAAGTTTCTAATATTCTTTGATTACAATTTTTGCAGAATCCTCGGCCTCATATATCATTAGTGTGGGCGTCTGGTGATGTCAGAAACTCGCTCCTGAGAGCAGTTGCTGAAGAAACGAAGAAATGTGCGGATGCTGCTGGATCACTGCAGAATCGGATCTTCACGGTCAAATTCAGTGGCGTCCAGTGCAAGATCGGCCAGAAGACATACAAAATTTGTAAAGTGCCTAGCAATTGAGAGCTTCAAAGTTCAAGCTTCATGCATCGGGGTCATGAGTGGCCGTTCAAGCTCAAGTCATTGTTTCCAAATGAAAGGATTCAATGGCCATTGCTTTCATTTTACACTCGCTCCATATCCATGTGTTTTACTCACATGTAGATCACAATGTGCCTTTTTCAGAATATGAAGATGATTGATTATTGCTGCTATGTTTGATATTATAGAAAAGGTACAAAAGGCTGCTTATATGCTTTTTGGCTCTCCGTTGTAATACAATCAATTTTATTCACCGTTTAGAGTGTTTGAACTTTATGGGTGACAGATTGATCAAGCAATGAGACCTTTTCTTTCTTTCTTTTACCGTCTGGGTTGTCTGGTGCTATTTTCGATTCACCATTACTCAATTCATTTATTTTAGTGTCTAGTTATTTTTTACATAGGAGGCAGTTGCAAATTTATCTCATTGTAGAAGTGTGATGGATGTTCTTTATGAAAATAGAAAACTAATCGCTCAAGAATGAGAAGGCATGCAGTCTCTTGAGCATATATGTAAATCTGTTTAGACCCTTATATCTCATATCTTAATCTATGACTGATGGAGTGGTGGATCGACTCGTGTAAGGTTCGTTCTCCTAGATCAACCTCTTTTTTTTTTTATCAGAATCCTAACTCGAGAATGTCCTTTCCTTGGATCGAAATAGCCTACTTTCTCCCACAAAGTAAAGATAGAAGGAATCATTTTCTAAACTGAGGAAGATGTTGAAAAGGTCCTCAACTTCCCAATACCGTTTCTAGTTAATCTGATTTTGCCATTTGTCGTCATTATATCGTGATGTTTCTTCGGCTGCCAAGTGGATTAACTTCCAACAGTCGAGGTTTTTCTTCCCTTTGGTTTAAACTTCTTGCTATTTTTATTCTCTTGGATATAAAAATGGTGTTGCTCTTCATTTAATGCCCTTGTTTTGGAGATAAGTATTGTCATTCTGATTCACAAGCTGAAGAACAATGGCTTTCAGGGCTGCGGTATGTCTTCGTTACAGTGGTTTTCTTTTGTTTCTCTCATAAGATGCTTACAATGCAAATCACATCGGATATATCACTCATATCTTATAGTCTCAATGCATTTCTTCTCAAGATTTTTTTCTTAATTCAGACGGGGTCGAATTCTTATGACAGTGCCCGGTTGGATGTTGGTTATTCTCACGAAGTTTTGTTGTAATTGTTTGATTGGAATTGTATATTATATATCGCAGGGGAAATCATTGTTGATGCAGATGGGAGCAAATCAAAGTACTGTCAGACCTTTTGGTACTACTTCTGAGGCTGCTCGTGCCACGACCAGGTCCTGGTAAGTAACTAATCACAGTCTACCTCGTCCACAGTTGAAAATGTAGTTGCTGATCATAAGGTGGGCAATTTGTGAAACTTTGATTGAAGGGCGATGAAAGCAGACATGGCACCAATCTACATTGTGTTTGGATGGTAACAGTGGCGGTGATGATCGCAGTGCACAATGCCAAGAAGCAACTGGTGCATTCTCCATCTGCCCACCTTAGCAAGAAGAAGAGGGGATCGATCTCAGAGGTCGATGAAGCCTCTGACGCCGTTGAGTCAGCTGACAAGTTTGTTACCAAGTCGTTCTCGAGGAAAATTGGTCACATTCAAGACGAATCCAAGCAAACCCTTCCTAATATCAACCGCGGGAATATTCTTACGAGGTAGGCACAAATCCCTTGTTTATTCTCCTAAGCGACAACAGCCAACTGTTGCTTTTCAAATGCCGAGAAGGTACTAGTCTAGAACCCAACAGAGATGGCCCGACCTGCAAAGCCTGTGTTCCAAATCAGTATACCTCAAAAATCACACAAGAAACAGGATCTGTTTTGAACATTGGTGAGCCTATGCAGCCATGCCCATCAGGATTCGGGCTCTAATTAACAAACAGGTTGATGACTATCCATAAAATGAAACATTTATGCCGTCTCATTCTGACAACCTTCATACTGGAGCCTGAAGGTCCAGGTCTCACATTCTGGTAAACGTCATGACACGGATAATGAGTCTTTGAATTTTGTATATTATTTTCCTTGCTGATTTCGAGAGGCTTATATGATTTATTTGTTGGCCATTACATGGCCGGGTATCACTTTATTATCGTCCTCTTTGCCAAATGCGAATGAATGAAGTTAATACATCTTTTTCTGATGTACCTCTCTATCTTTCATCTTGGCTTTATGCAGCCCTAGGCATGCGGAGACTCTGGAATCAGTTGGAGCCGCTAGGTGAGTTGATTCACATGACCACTTTCTCTCGCCTATCAATTACGCAATTGAATACTCTAATGGCGAAGCAGATGCTTCGTGATCTTTTTTCAACGTTAGCATCATTTTGACTGTAAATAGTATAGTATAGTATAATAATTTGAATTTTAGCAGAAAAGCACACGCTTTGGCCTATATGAGAGTTATTAGGCCGATCAAAGGGTGAAAATAGCATAGTGCCTTCGATTGTGTGTTTGGCCTGCTTTCTATGTACGAATCAATAAAAACTTTGTGTTCTTCTTGATGGGAGGTAGGACACAAAAACAATGCGGAATAAATTGACTTCCATTTGTGTTAGTATGTTAGAAAGCAAATTAAATAGAATAAAGAACTGTAAGGATGCAAAGACACGATTTTTAACGTGGAAAAGCTCTCGATGTGAGAGGTGAAAACCATGATGTCGAAGTCCACCACAAAGCTCCACTATCAATGAAATAATGGGTACACAAGGTCCTCTCTAAACAGCACTAGAATCAATTGCGATGCAGACAAACAAATCCAATCAGCGAGTAAATCAACCAAAAACGAACAGTTCCAGCAGCCCTGTTCAGACGATAATATTTCGACGGACACAACTATAAACGATGCACCGTCAGTTTCTATTCGAAGATTAATGATTCAGGAACGTGCTCATCAAATTTCACTAAGATCGACAACGTTTGGACCTCCATTCGATCATTAGAAGTCGATAGGTCTGTGCGCGAAGAGCCCCCTGTTATTCTCTGGTTTGGTTTTCCTAATGAAAACCCAATTTTCCCTCTTTTGGTTGCTGATACCAAAAGATAAAATTCTCACGTTTTGATTGAACGTGACCGTCACAAAGATCTAATCTCATATAACCATAAAATCAAGATATATATATATATATTCGTTCAAGATATATCTTGATTTAATTAATTATTCTCCACATAATAATAATATGTAGGTTTCACTCGTTTAAGTGAACCCGGCCCAACACTTTTAAGATTTACCGTTTTGTGTATTCTATTCTCTATTACGTCTTTGAGCCATATGATATCTGTTGATCAAGAGTCACGTTTAAGTGAAATTAGATCTTCTGTCAAGAGGTTTCTGAGGGGGATGGTTCAATGTTTTTAACACCCAAACTAGGCCTCATTAGCGCATATATATATATATATGAATTGGATTTATCTTCAATCATAAAATAATATATTATTGATTATTCACATATATAATCTACTCTTTTTTTTTTTTTTTTTCTTTCGTTGTGGTCAATATGAATAACTACTTAACCCATTACATACCTCAACAATCATGATGATAAAAAATAACACCAATTAACCGATTGCTCAGGTTGGTAATAGCTTTCACATATCATCTTTAATACTCATGATTTAACTAACTAATCATCATCTTGATTTTCTTCGAATCCTAATAAAGATAAGATTCCTCCTAATATGAACCTTGTCATCGGTTAATGAAATATGAAGTTCACCACCTACTACTTGGCATGTTGAAGGTTTACCATCACAAGACAATGGCTTTGACTCTTCATCAACATCCATCCCAAGAAGCAAAGATAGTAATCGTATAATCTCGAAGTTAAAACTCCTACATGACAATCGCAATTCACAATCAAGCTACGAGAAGTCAGATCTGTACTTCATATCATCAGTAGAACCAGGAGAATAAGGTGTGATTTTTTACAGGGTGGCCAACCACTGAGAAAAATTCTGTGTTACAGGATCGTGTTTCACTGGCTTTGCATTGCTGGCAACTAATTTACTTATAATTAGCAAATGATCGGGTGACTGGCAAAGTACATATAGCATCAGAAAAGCAGAAAACGGATGTGGACCGACCACGAGCAACTTCGGACAAACTTAGCCAGCCACTGATTCCGATGCACCTCCTTGTAATGTACAGACACGGATGCAGACTCAAGAGTCTTATCAAGCTGCGGAGAGTCTTCAAAACAACTCCTGCTACAAGTTCTGCTGTGATATCATTCTTCCTCCTCCGAATCTGACTTGGCAAAAACAGGTTGGGGCTGGGTCTCTGCATAAGCCGGAGCGATGAACTTCGGGTCCTTTGCAGCAACATCGGCATACTTGAGAATAGCTTCTCTCGGATCTTCTTCCATCCATGTCTCCTTCAGCATACCTCCTTGCTGCAATCGCACCACAAACATGTCTAAAAACGACGAAAAGGCGAATGCAAAACCTAACAGAACAGACAAAGAAAAACCAGGATGTACCTTTAGGAGGTACTGTGTTAACAAGCTACCCTTGGTTGTGCCGGTTCTTCCACCATGACCTGGTCCGTTGATGGGGACTTCAGGTTTGTGAGATTTGAATGGATCCTTCAACATCTTCTCTCTTTGGCGCTTGCGACTAGGCTGATCTCTAAATAAGGGAAGTGCATGAGGATTGTGAATGACCGGGTTAACCTCGAAATCATCTACTGACTTCTTCCTTGGTGCACGAGCAACGCACACAAGAGCGCCTCTCTCACTTAGGGTAGGATCATAAAGCACATGAGTTCCTCCTTGACTTTTGTCCCCAACTGTGGCAAAAACCTTGAGAACAAAAAGACAAGTAAATATACTGAAAATCTGAAGCGCGAATATCCCAACTATCCGTTGTTGTTACTAGAAATATCAGGAAAAAAGAAAACAGAAACAGAAGAAGAGTAGATGCTCAAAAAAAAAAAAAAAAAAGGAATTGGCAGTGGCCAATGAGGCCTAGGATTCCATTACCACAGGAATGGGAAAAGGGAAACAAAAACTTAAAATGGCCTCCTTCACTTCCTATTTTCTTAGTTCAAGTCATTATTTTGGACATCAACACTAATTCCAAGTCATTTTCCTTCCGCATATATTTTTACTAAATAATCGAAATCAATGCCAGACAAATTCGTACAGTCTTTGCAGCGATTTCTAGGATGAAAACTAAAAACACATTCAACATCATGTGATCTTGTTCGATGATGATCCAATCAAAAAACAATATGTGCTCTGATCTTATATTATGGTGAGGAATACCTGATTTAGCTTGGGATGCCAAGCACACTGCACAACACTATAAGTAGGTGAAATTCCAACTCTTGACACCAACTCAAGTTTTTCTCTGTCGTAAAAACATAGCAATCCTCCTGTTGAGCTTTCCCTCTCCACAGATGTGCCAGTAAGGATGAGCTGTTCATCAGGGCTGAATGATACGTTTGTTTGAGCATAATTGTTTGGCAGCTCATCAAAGACCTTGAGCGACTGCTTCATCTGACGTAGATCCCACACCTGACATGTTGACATGGTGAGAATTGAGATCTCCCAAAAGTTTTTAACTTAGGAGTTAGAATCATAGTAGGTTTAGTCACTAACTCACTCGGCTGCTTGCAGTGCATGTTTACAAGTTAAAATGCGCATGAAATCTGTGAGGTATTTCATGGGCAGGGGAAATCTTCTGGTAAACCCCTTAAACAAGGTATACCTTCAAAGTAGAGTCGAAGCTTCTAGACAACAGCAGACACCCATCACTAGAGAATTTCAATCCCGTGATATCATCTGAATGAGCTTTCTCAACATGAATATCTGGTCTGCTTCCCCAACCTGGCTTTATGTTCCATACCTGGGAAGTCAACAAAATATGGCAGCAGATTCAGTTCACCACGATCAATAAAAAAAAATACTGATAGATAAAAAACAGCTTTTGATCAAGTATTCAGGGCATGTACCTGAATAGAGCCATCCCCAATTCCACCAGCAATGCTTTTGCCTTCCCGATCCCAAGCACAGGTTGTGACTGGAACTCTTCCTGGCCTTTGCAGCTTAGGTTTGATTACCTAAAAAACGCATCATATATCACATGGTAAGCAATACTATACCTTGTTTCAACTTTGAATTCACAAAACGATATTATAACTAATGGCGTACTTCTGCCACTCAAAATTATATCTAAGTACTAGAAGAATCTCTTGTTACCTCCAAAAAAGTTAATACTATTTGACAAAAAAGCAAAAAAAAAAAGTCCTGGCAATAAAGGACACAGACCTGCTTTTGGCTCTTGAAGTCATTGACATCCCAGATACGCAAAGACCCATCTTCTGAAGATGTTAAAATTGTCTCTTTTGTTTTTGGATGCCACTCTCCGCATGTTAATCCAGAAATGTGGCCTTTAGTATTCTTCAGGTCACGAATATACATGTCCCCTTTTATAAATTCTCCAATAGTTAGCCCATCTCGATCGTAAATCTGATACGAGAGAAGCATATTGTTAA
This sequence comes from Drosera capensis, assembly GCA_001925005.1. Lineage (NCBI taxonomy): Eukaryota > Viridiplantae > Streptophyta > Magnoliopsida > Caryophyllales > Droseraceae > Drosera > Drosera capensis. The sequence goes on from LIEC01012062.1 coordinate 96,296, forward strand.
TACAAGCAATTACACACTGAAACATATTATCGAAGAACAATTAAAGACGTCAGAAGCACACCTTAGCTTGAGCTGATCCAGTAACACACAAAAAATACCCTGATGTTGGACTTCAACTCAATGCTCGAACTTGGTGTCCTTCAAAAGGTTCGAATTGTCTAAACGAAGCCAAACGGGCATTCATCCCTTGAAAATCATACATTCTAACAGAGTAGTCATAGCTACCAGAAAGAACTCTTGATCCTGTGTGATCAACTGCTAATGCTGAAACCACCTGCAAAATCAAGAAAGAGACTATCCCTGGTTAATGATATTGTTTCTAAGAACTTCAAAGCTTTCAGCGTTTTAATATTCCTTGATTTCGATGACAGGTTGCATTGGGCTAATCAAGGAACTATCCTTACAAGATATGTGCTATTCATGAACAGATCAGTAACCACATTTTCCACCCTAACTTGGAGGAGGGTGCTTAAAACTCTTTTTGAGCTCAAACAACAAAGCACAGAGGCTTGCACACCAAGGAACAAAAGCAGATCATAAGCTATGGCACTTCTCCTTTTATTTCTATTATTTTTGGAAATATATGTTAAAACTCAATGCTTGACACTTGGCAGGGCTGGTCGCTGCAGTATTGAACTCATACAAAAATTAACCTACAATAACCCAAAGGGTGACACTCACCAGAAACTCTCTTAGTTTTAAGTGAATTTGCTATCCATCACCAAATCAATCCAAATCATAGATTATCATCAAGACAGTTCCTAACATTCTCCCACAAACATCTGCATACGAAACACCACGAGTAGTCAAAACAATCGCAGCTAGCACAAACCTTGGTATGCCCCTTCAAAATAATCTCATTACTCAACGGTATCCGAAACCGATTCCCATCATCCTCTTCTTCCTCCTCCTCTTCGTCCTCGTCCGAATCATCAATTCTCACACCTTCAGGTGGCCTAGGAGGCCTAATCATCCCCCTATCCTCCTCCTCCTCCTCCTGATCCTCATCACTCACATTCATCCCTGCAGGCGGCCTCGGCGGCCCAACCATCACTCCATCCTCCTCCTCCACATTCATCCTCACCTCCGGCCTCGGCGGCCCAATCAAACCACCCTCCTCCTCCACCTCCACTTGACTGGGTCCCACATGTCCTTGCTTTGGCCTCTTAGTGTTCCCCTTTCCTTTCACCGACTCGATCCACGACCTCGACCCGGCCGACAGAGCTGGCAACGACCGGCTAGTCGTTTCTCCGTCGCTTTCAGCGGCGTTGGCGGCGGGATCGGTGCGGCGAGTGGCTTTGTGGATGGATTCGAGAGAGGTTTGCGACTTCGATTGCTTGCCGAACGTGAGGGGGAATTGAGCTCGGATTCCGTCGTAGATCTCCGCCTCATCCTCCATTGTAGCCAGATAAATCTCTGGCGGATAATTCAGCCGGCGGTGCCCGGAATCGGATAAACTGATCAATGGGGAATCGAATTTTGGGGGTTAGGGTTTTGATTTGCCGCCATTGGAGCTGTTGACGAGGAATTTGGGAACCGACCCGGAATGTGGTCGGTTCGGGTCGGAGAGGATGCTGTGCCCGACCCGGTTATTTTGGATCGGCTGATTGTGTTGGGTGATGATTTATGGGCTGGGCTTCATAACATTTGGCTTTTGGGCTGAAAAACTAGGGATGGTGTCGCTAGTAATCAAAAGCGTACAACACCGACGACAGCCTTAGTGTATTCCGATGATATTTTGTCGTACTAAATACAATATCGTCTTAAGATTCGATTAATGACAACATCATCATACTTTTATTTTATACGGAACGAAAATGACCCGATAACGAAAGTTTCAATGGGCCACCTAAAAAATAGGTACAAAACTACAAACATAGGGGAGGATATATACCAATTGAGATGCTTGCAACAACATTTATTTGCCAGGTTGCACCGACCTTGTGTTTTGTGCATATAGTTGATCACATGCATGACACGTGTAAACACGTATCAGATGACTCGAACCACGATACTGACGTCTGCTTCTTTGATGGCGTACAACTAGAAACGAGATATCTCGTGATGACATGAGAGTAGATGACAAGTTATCCAACACTTGTATCTGAATCCTACGTTATAAGTTTACGATGGTTTGAGTTCTATAGTTTTCTAAGTCAAAATCGCATCGTGTATATATATATATATATATATTTATTTATTTATTTATTTATGTCAACACCGTTATCGAATTTTATCATCAATGACAAGAGGGAAACCACGGGCAGACGGAAAGGACCCAGTCGTATTTTAAAACATAACGACCCAAGACATTCCTCAAATCCTAGCTAGCTTGATCGCATTAACTCGCACAATTGCATTTGAATAATGGTCTAATCTATCACCAAATGTTAGTGCCATGATTATACTATTCTTCGATGCCCCATGCCCCATGCTTGAGCGACATAAATGAAATAAAGCGAAACATAAACAGTATTTACAAGAATGAAAATATTTCTTTATGCGCTTATAGTCACATGCATGATAACTAATTCACGTTTTCTTAATCATTATTTGTAGTCTTTATGTAGTCAACTGGCATATATGATCGCGGTCACTAATCAATGATGGGTGACATATAATCTCATATTATATATAAGTGTTATGTGTAACTATACCATTACAAAATTAAAAACTCAATCTAAGATTTGTTTGAGATTGACCCAATCATTCACTTCTATAAGATAAGGTCATGAGATTCACCTAATTATTCATCTCATAAAAATCACACGTTTTTCTCCTTCGTCAAAGGTAATCAGTGTACATATTGGTGGATTAAACTTCGGCCAAACACAAGTTGAAGTTCGATGTTAGTATATTCGAACCCCAGGTACGCCATTTATATTATGCTGCATATATAAAATCTTCAAATGTACGCATCCATAGAAGTGGAACGGTTTGACTAAGATGTTGTCGAGAATTATTAATTTTTTTTTCAGTTACAAAAAGATCCAATATTAGTTTGTGCAAATTTGTCTCGAAAACACTACAAATATATTGAGATAATCAAAAAAATTTATGGAACAAAGAGTGTAAAAATAAAATATATAATTACTTTATCGATCCCATAATATAAAAAATTAGTTCATCCTTTGGGTTTTTTTTTTTTTTTTGAAATTTGATAATGATTATAACATTGTTGTTTCATTCACTGATTTCAGCAGAGCGCCATCCAAATATCTATAGTCGGTGCGGGCTAAAGCCCAATCCCGATACGGTTTAGTATATTAATATCCCAAAGATGCATTCAAAAGGTATGCGAGAGAGTTGTGGGCTTTGATTAGCTTCTTCCTCTCCGAGTGACTCAATGGACTCAGATGATGTAATCGATTTGAACGGAATAAACTCTCACTGGTCCGAGTCTTGACAACGTCTCGAAATGCAAAAGAAAAGAGTTTTTGTTTTTATTTATGATTATTTTGATTTTTTATATGAAAATTATTTTATATATTTTTTAAAATAACATAAATAAATAAATATTATTTATATTATATAAAAAAGAATAATATTTAAAGTTTAGAAAATAAAATTGGGCCAGCCTATTAATATTAGTAACAAAATCACATTAAAATAGTGTAATGGACATCTACATATTTGCCAATTACACCACAAGCATTATTCCTACTATCGGAACCAATCCACACACATTTAAACATTAACATCACCTCTCCATATTTCATAAAACTTACCACGATCGATATATATCACCAAAATATATTCCCACTTTCCAAAAAAAAACCACGCACACAGCATCATCATCATCGCAAAAGAGTCACCACTCCACTGAGCAACAGAACACAACACCAAAACCCAACACGGCAAAATCTCAATTCAATTCAATTTGGTGGAGGCAATTTAAACATTAACATCACTTTCCATATCTCATAAAACTTACCACGATCGATATATATCACCAAAATATACTCCTACTTTCCAAAAACAAAAAAACCACGCACACAGCATCATCATCATCATCGCAAAAGAGTCACCACTCCACTGAGCAACAGAACACAACACCAAAACCCAACACGGCAAAATCTCAATTCAATTCAATTTGGTGGAGGCAATTTCTTGTCTCATTCTCCCCTTTGCAGGCACCGCTCTCTGCATTCTCTTGGCTTTTTCGACATTGTGCAGAGAAGAGAAAAGAGGAGAGAGGAGAGGAGAGATCTTCATATGAATAGCGATTTGGAGTCCAACCCATTTCATCCTTTTGGCTTTTATGTGATGGGTTTGGCTCAAAAATTGAATGTTGTTTTGTCTCGATGTGATTCTGGTTGATGGGTCAGATAAGTTACAGGAGAAAGCCTTGAATTTGATGAGTTTTGGGGGCACTTTTTTCGAGTTTATGCTGCTTCTTTTTTCTTTTTTCTTTTTTGTTTGAAAGGCAGTTTATGCTTCTTTTCTTCACATTCTTCGAGTATTGTGATGATGATGATATGAGAAGATAAAGCCAGAACAAAAGCAAAAGCAAAAACCCAGTTGTTGTTCTCATGTGAATTTGTGAGTTTTGCCTGCAGATTCTAAAAACTCTACATGCAAAAGGGCAGGCTTTTTTGGGGACCTTTTTAGTTGTTTTTATGGGGTTATCCATGAGCTGTTGCCAGTTTCAGACTTTCAGTCGTTTTTAGCTCAGTGCCCATGTGGTAAATGCACACTTTTGTTCATATCAAATGAATTTATGATCATATGATTTTCACTTCACTGCCTGCCTTGTTGGTTTTCTTTTCTCTTCTTGTTCCTTCACTGATTTGGATTGTGCAATTTTTTTGGGTCATAGGGATTGATTTCCCGTTTGGGTACTCGTTTAGTGTCTTCATATCCCACGATGGATCGTGTTAGTGCTAGAAATGGTATCTTGATGGAGCTTGAGGATATACCAATATTGGAGCTACTGTCAATCTCCATTGATTCGACATTGTTTCTTGTTTTTGTCTTCGTGGTGTCGGCGAGGCAGCTTGTTACTTGCATGGGTCGAATCCGGTTGCTTAAGGATGATTCCGGTGGTGCAGCCGCTGTGCCGGTTGGTGGTGGGATTGATTGCCAAGTTGGTCATGTCCATGTTGGTAATGGTTTCAAGCTTACTGTATTGAGTTGCTTCTATGTGTTATTTATCCAAGTAGTGGTTCTTGGATTTGATGTTGTTAGATTAGTTAGAGAGGCATCTCAGGGAAGTGTTGGTGGTTGGAGTGTTATTTGCTGGCCTGCCAGTGAGGGTTTAGCTTGGTTTGCAATGAGCTTCATGGTATTGCACTCTAAGTACAGGGCCTTTGAGAAGTTCCCATTGTTGTTGAGGGCATGGTGGGTTGCTTCCTTTCTCATTTGTTTAGCTGCTGGGTACTTTGATTTGCGAATTTTGTTGGTAGAAGGATCAACCCATTTGAGTTCTCATGTTGTGGCGAATTTTGCTGCAGTCCCGGCTCTTGGTTTTCTTTGTTATGTGGCAAGTAGGGGTGGTTCTGGGATTCATGTGTACAAGGACTCTGATTTGCTTGAGCCATTGTTGATTGAGGAAGAGGCAGGGTGCCTCAAGGTAACACCTTACAGCGAAGCCGGGCTATTTAGCTTGGCAACGCTCTCGTGGCTCAACCCTTTGCTGGCTACTGGTGCTAGGAGACCTCTTGAGCTTAAGGACATACCCCTTCTTGCACCAAGAGATCGGTCCAAGACGAACTACAAGATCTTGAACTCAAAATGGGAGAAAATGAAGTCTCAAAGTCCAACAAAGCGGCCTTCCCTTGGTTGGGGGATTCTCAAGTGTTTCTGGAGAGAGGCAGCGTGTAATGCTATCTTTGCTGGCCTGACTACACTTGTTTCGTATGTCGGTCCATATATGATTAGCTACTTTGTTGATTACTTGGGAGGGAAGGAGACATTTCCTCATGAAGGGTATGTACTTGCTGGAACTTTCTTCACTGCAAAGCTGGTGGAGACTTTGGCGACCCGACAATGGTATATTGGAGTAGACATTTTGGGGATGCATGTAAGATCCGCCCTAACGGCTATGGTTTACTGGAAGGGGCTCAAGTTGTCTAACACAGCCAGGCAAAGTCATACCAGCGGCGAGATTGTAAACTATATGGCGGTTGATGTCCAGAGAGTTGGTGACTATTCTTGGTATCTCCATGACATATGGATGCTACCTCTGCAAATAGTGCTAGCTCTTGCAATTTTATATAAGAATGTGGGGATAGCATCTATTGCGACTTTGGTTGCCACCATTTTCTCGATTATTATTACGGTTCCCATAGCAAAAATTCAAGAAGATTATCAGGATAAGTTGATGGCAGCTAAGGATGAAAGGATGAGGAAGACATCTGAGTGTTTGAAGAGCATGAGAGTTCTTAAGTTATATGCTTGGGAGGATCGTTACCGAGTTAAACTAGAGGGGATGAGGAATGTGGAGTTCAAGTGGCTAAGGAAAGCCCTTTACTCTCAGGCTTTCATCACATTCATTTTCTGGGGCTCCCCGATCTTTGTATCGGTGGTGACCTTTGCCACTTCAATCTTACTAGGCAGAGAGCTCACTGCAGGAGCCGTTCTCTCTGCTCTTGCCACATTTAGGATTCTCCAAGAGCCACTCAGGAATTTCCCCGACCTAGTTTCTATGATGGCTCAAACAAAAGTTTCTCTGGACCGACTTTCTGGGTTTCTACTGGAAGAAGAGCTTCCAGAAGATGCTACAATCTCTCTACCGAGAGGAACGACAGACATAGCTATTGAAATTAAGGATGGTGAATTCTGCTGGGACCCGTCTTCCACAAGGCCGACATTAACCGGGATTCAAATGAAAGTAGATAAAGGGATGCTTGTTGCTGTGTGTGGCGTTGTTGGGGGTGGGAAATCGAGTTTTCTCTCTTGCATTCTTGGAGAGATACCTAAAATCCGCGGTGATGTGAGTGCCTTGCTCTCCTACTGGCTTCTTTGCGGACTTGTCAAAGAACAGCATTTCAAAGCGTCCTGCTCTCTCTCTCTCTCTCTCTCTCTTTTTAATCTCTTGTTGCATCATTTGTTTCTTAGGTCTCAGTATGTGGTTCAGCTGCCTATGTCTCACAATCGGCGTGGATACAATCTGGAACAATAGAAGAAAATATACTGTTCGGCAGCCCCATGGACAAGCCAAAGTATAAAGCTGTTATCCATTCTTGTGCATTGAGCAAGGATTTAGAAAACCTTTCCCATGGTGATCAAACAATCATTGGGGACCGAGGCATAAACTTGAGTGGTGGGCAGAAACAACGCGTGCAGCTCGCTAGGGCCCTTTACCAGGATGCAGATATATATTTGCTTGATGATCCTTTCAGTGCTGTTGATGCGCAAACAGCATCTTTCCTTCATAAGGTTGTTTCTTCTAACTGTAATAATATTAGTTCATTATTTTTTGCTCACAACGAAAATTGAAATAATGTCATATTTCCAGGAATTTATACTGACAGCGCTGGCTTCTAAGACGGTTATTTTTGTGACTCATCAAGTTGAATTCTTGCCCTCAGCTGATGTGATATTGGTATGGTATCCATTTTATTATTGTGCGGTTACTGCAATTTTTTGTTGCTGTGATTTAATATTTTTCAGCAATTTATTAATGTGCTTTACTGGACCTCATAGCTTGTATTGAGTTATGCTCTAAAGCCTCATTTGGTACCCTGATGGGATAAGATGGATAAATAGTGAAGGAATTATTAATCCCTTCACTATTTATTATTTATTAGTATATAGGAATTAACTATCCCATCCCACCCATACCATGTTTGGTTTAGTACGAATAGGATTATAACACTCATAATAAAATTAATTAGAAAATCGGTTAGAAAACAAAGTTTCTGGTGGATATAGTTAGTTATGAGTTGCACAGGAAGTTGCAGAAGATGTTAGAAGTTCTGGTTAATTGTTTATTCTGCTACTTGTCATCTTAGCTTCTGTTGTTAGGTTACAAGTAAATATATGTAGGCATCCTACTAGAGTTGATTCATGAAAATATGGTGTCAGACGGTGTGACCAGAGATCATGAGTTTTATTCCTGTTAATCCTGTATTATTGCATATTCTATCATCAAATTGGGTGTGTTAGGAAACAAATGATATTAATGAGTCTCCCACGCCATGTAGGTGTTTGGGGTGAGTTCCTGGTCTGAGTGTCTTTATTGGGTTTTGATTACATTATTTGCCAGGTTCTCAGAGAAGGTCGAATTGTGCAAGCCGGAAAATATTTTGAACTCTTGCAAGCTGGTACTGATTTTAATACTCTGATAGAGGCGCACCATGAGGCAATTGACGCTATGGATATTCCAGACTTCTCACAAGAAGATGCTGAGGATGAACCTCCAGCCATTGATGCTTTGTCCAAAGGGAACCATCATGGCGACACTAATGGTGCCACTTATTTGGAAAAAGAAGTTGAAGTGATCGTGTCCTCTATAGACCAAAAAGCAATCAAAGAGAAAAAGAAGACGAAGCGCTCTAAAAAGAAGCAGCTAGTTGAAGAAGAGGAGAGGGAAAGAGGAAAAGTTAGCATGACAGTGTATTTATCCTACATGGCTGCAGCTTATAAAGGATTACTTATTCCCCTGATCGTCCTAGCACAAGCGTTGTTTCAGGTTTTGCAGATAGCCAGTAGTTGGTGGATGGCTTGGGCAAATCCGCAAACTCAAGGGGACCATCCAAAGACAAGTAGCATCACTCTTCTTGTTGTCTACATGGCCCTTGCTTTTGGGAGCTCGTGGTTTGTGTTTGTTAGGGCTCTTTTGGTAGCGACATTTGGATTAGCAGCTGCTCAGAAATTGTTTGTAAAGATGCTCAGATGCATATTTCTAGCACCAATGTCATTCTTTGACTCTACCCCTTCTGGGCGGATTCTGAATCGCGTAAGTTGAGCTTTTCAAGTCTACTTTGGTTTTATCCTTCTCGTTAGTTGTGCTTTAGCAATGCTAGATTTCATGTGTCGGGTTTGCATTTTCAGGTATCTATTGATCAAAGTGTGGTAGATCTTGATATCCCTTTTAGACTTGGTGGGTTCGCTTCAACAACAATTCAGCTCCTCGGCATTGTTGGTGTGATGATGACTGTGACATGGCAAGTCCTGCTTCTTGTTGTTCCCATGGCCATTGCGTGCTTGTGGATGCAGGTATTATGTCATTTTACGAAGTTTGAAATTGTATCAAAGAGCTGCTCATGAGCGTATCCGTATCTTTTATTCACGAGTAATGAAGTACATGAACCAGATTCCAAAGTTACTGACATTTGCTTACCTGTTTGTGCTTATACAGAAATACTATATGGCATCATCTAGGGAACTCGTTCGTATTGTTAGCATCCAGAAATCTCCAATTATACACCTCTTTGGTGAGTCCATTGCTGGAGCAGCCACAATAAGAGGATTTGGACAAGAACAGCGATTTATGAAGAGAAATCTGTATCTTCTTGATTGTTTTGCTCGGCCATTTTTCTGCAGCATTGCAGCTATTGAATGGCTGTGCCTGCGCATGGAGTTACTTTCGACCTTTGTGTTTGCGTTCTGCATGGTTTTACTTGTGAGCTTTCCGCACGGGACCATTGGTCCAAGTACGTATAACATTTTCTGTTTCTCTAATAATGAATTTGTTGCACTGTACCCACCCTCTCTCTTCAAGTGCCGTATGCTGTTTCCATTGATGATTTGTGCTTTTGTCTTTTTCTTAGTCATGGAGTTTGCTTGAATGATGTGATATGCACATACCGTGGGCTCGATATTTCTGTTTGTCGAGGAGCCTTGTTCTTCCAATCAAGCTTGTGATTCCAAAGGACAATTTGTATCTTGATACACCATCCATGAATGCTGTCCATATCTTATCATGCAAAAAGTATGTTGGAAAATCAAGGTTATACTTGCAACATGTAGTCTCCTTTGATCGATTATTAATTTATGGGAAAATAGCACACAATCCCCTGAACTTTGGATCTTTTGCTCATAAACCCTCTCAATTTTGAAAATAGACACATGACCTCTTCGATGGGGGTTTTCTATAAAAAAATGTACATTTTTAGGGGGTAATGTATCAAAAATCAAGGTTTTTTTCAAAGTTTAGGGGGCTATGTGGCTATTTTTATAGTTGTGGGGGGATAAAATGTAACCGAATGATAGTTGAGGGGGTTAAATATTATTCTCTCTTAATTTATTATGTTGAAGAATCTGCGTTGTAAAAGCTTGAAAGTTGTAGTGGTGGATCAAAGCATATGCTTTGTGTCTTAACACTACTCTTCGGTCAGCTCTATTTGTTTGTTGTACCTAAGTGGCTTGTTTGGATGTGGTTTTTGAAGTTTTTCCAATGTTGGGATGGTTGGCTGTGCTATTCTGCTATTCAACATTCTTGATGTTTGTATACAGGTATGGCAGGCCTTGCGGTGACTTATGGCTTAAACTTGAATGCACGCTTATCTCGGTGGATACTAAGCTTCTGTAAGCTTGAAAACAAAATTATCTCCATAGAAAGGATAAATCAATATAGTGAAATCCCTAGTGAAGCTCCACCGGTTGTTGAGAACTCTCGTCCTTCTCCTTCATGGCCTGAAGTTGGAACTATTGAGCTGGTGAATTTGACGGTATGGATTCTCTCATTTTATGTTCATGTAGTTTTAATATTTGTGAATTGATCTCTTGGTATTGCTTCTCATCTAAAAATTAGGCGAGCTTATGAATTTATGTTCTTGTGCCTTAAAAATATGGCATGTTGATCAATCAAATAGCTTTAATGGGAGAGACCAGATACGTGACCGCGGTTTCATGATCTTCATAAATAAATACTTCGGGTATTCCTAGGAATCTATGTAAAGCCTTCACAATAATATGCCCAGGTTTCGGATGTAAATTGTGATGGTGCATTTGTGTCACTTATATTGAGCAATCACCAAAGCAATGATATCCGCATCCAAACTTGACAGAGATGATATGATACCAATACCATGCCTGTAGCTATCCTGTGAAATGCTGAACCTTATGGCAGGATGCTGTGGAAATTTTGTATAGAATCAACTCGTGGTGGGATACATCGTATTATAGACTTGAAACTTTTAGTAGACTTGATCCATTAACAATTCTTTAACCAATTCAAGTTGTTATACCAAAATTTAGGTGCAGTTTACCAAATTGTAACATGACTTCTGTATTCTTAAACAGGTAAGGTACAAAGAGAATCTTCCTTTGGTGCTTCATGATGTGACCTGTACATTTCCTGGTGGGAAAAAGATCGGCATAGTTGGTCGTACTGGAAGTGGAAAATCTACTTTGTTTCAGGCTTTGTTTCGAATGATCGAACCAATAGCAGGCAAGATCATAATAGATAACATTGATATTAGCACAATTGGGCTTCATGACCTTCGGAGCCGCTTGAGTATCATTCCACAAGATCCGTCGTTATTTGAAGGCACCATAAGGAGTAACCTTGACCCACTTGAAGAACATTCTGATCATGAAATTTGGCAGGTTACTTTCTAATCTGACATGTCAGGTTGTCGTAAGTTTGTTTCACTGGAAAAATTGACTTATGCTCTTATTTGCCCATCAGGCACTTGATAAGTCGCAGCTTGGATCATTTCTCCGTCGAAGAGGGCAAAAGTTGGATTCACCAGGTACACAAATAAGTTCTTCTGAACTGGAATTTTTCTTCTTCTTTTTTTTTTTTTCTTTTTTTGCATTCACCAGGTACACAAAAAACTTCTTCTGAACTGAAACTTTTCACTCGTTTAAGTCCACAAACATTTTAATTCGCGTTTTTTACTTGAAAGTTACAATCGATGGGAGAAACACCTATTTTAAACAATCAAAATATGATACCTTTGAGTCAGTGAACTAGGATTTGCAGAGAGTAATGCTTTCTTCTGTTATGCTTGTCTTACAGTGCTTGAAAATGGAGAAAACTGGAGTGTTGGGCAGAGACAGCTTGTTTCCTTAGGCCGTGCCCTGCTCAAGCAAGCAAAAATATTGGTGCTCGATGAAGCGACTGCCTCAGTTGACTCAGCAACTGATAACCTCATCCAGAGGATCATTAGATCAGAGTTTAAGGATTGCACGGTTCTCACTATAGCGCATCGAATACCAACTATCATGGACAGTGATCTGGTATTGGTTCTCAGTGACGGTACGTATCAAAAATTTTCCTTATATTGTTCTGGCACAGGCTGAAATGCAGCTTGTGATAAAAGTTTGTTGACCATGGTCTTCTTGCTAGACTCTGTCTAATCTACAAAGTCTAGCATGAAATTTAAAACCTGAAAACACTATGAAGAGTCCAAGAATTTTGTGTATTTGGAGCTGGAGCTTGTGGCATTGAGCTTGTACCTCAGCACATCACTTCACAAATCTGTCTTGTGTGCTTGAGTCAGTGTGATGGTCATTTGGAAATAGCCCGTATTTTAACTGATCAGTAGTTGTAATGTATCATGGATATTATTTCATGCGTACGAAACTACCCTATTAAGAACTTGATAATTGGTTGAGGCGATAATAGCTTCATCTGTCTGAACCTAGGTTACCTGGAGCGCAGTACGCGTCGGTTCGCAGAACGAGTTCGAGTACGCGGTTGGTAACTTAGCGAACGAGGGGTATACCTCTTCGCGATGCGATGTCTTGGAACGGGCTACGATACTTTAGATCGCGGTTCCGATAAAATAATTCAATAACTAACATATGAATCAAAATTCAAAACTAAACACATATAACACGCATATTAGTAGCATTAATATAAACTGATACATTCAAATATTATTGATGAAAATAAAATAAACTTCAAATACCAAACAACAAAGTACAAACATAACCATAAACTAACATTAGTACTAACATTCTTAAATACTAGCTCAACATATATGATTATTAAAAAAAATCTTATAAAATTTTAGGAAAAAAAGAGAGATGCAGATTCAACTATAATTGTTTCTATATTGTTTTTAGTTTCAGATTTCTTGTTTTTATTGATATTAAAAAATCTTTCCTTGTCAAAATAGTCTTCCTATTATTATGATACAACTATTGACAAGAAGGGGGGGAAATAATCACAAAATTTAACTCTTCAAGGTGCAAAATCAATATCTTTTCCTCCCATGTCCGGGATCCCACCTTCGAGGGGTCCAGTTCGTGTTCCCACGTGTTCCGGGACGCTAGGGAGCCCGGAACCCGAACTCAACGTTCGGGGATGCTAGCGAACCGGGAACTGGAACGTGGAACCCGGGGGGTCAAGCGATCCTGGTATCATAGGTCTGAACAATACTTCCTGACTTCTTTTTATTACTCGGCATTTCCATGATTAGATGTATGGTATTTTCTTAATACTCTTCCAAGGTATAATCTGTTTGGTGATTGTTTTCAGGTCGGGTTGCTGAGTTTGACAGTCCAGCGAGGTTATTGGATGAGAGGTTATCCATCTTCATGACGTTGGTCAGTGAATACACATCAAGGTCTAGTAGCAAACCGGACACATAATCTCTATTCCTGTACTTGTAATACCCTTCATCGCCAACATCACCATGGAAGACCTAAAGCTTACTCATGTTGCTTCGGTCCAATGAGCTGGTGCTGTCGGCCATTCGAAAGTTGGATCAGACCTTCATAGTTCAACAGGTAGCGGGTTCAAACCCCTGAAGGGGTTCTGGCTCGATACCAGAAATTGTTGGGAGGTTGCATCATAGTTGAGGGTGGTTGTATATTTCTGCGGAATAAAGTGGCGGGTATAATCCCAGCGCGAATTGATCCGTATTCATGCTGAGGTTGATAAATGTAACAATGTTGTAAGAGAACCTCCTGCCTTTCAGCAGTTTTGACATTGTAATCGATGTGGTAATTCTGTTGTCAAACTTGTTATTCTTCGTCTGCAGTTGTGTCTCTTGTGTGAGGAATGCTGACCGATAATGATGGTCGGTTTGATGTGTTCTTGGCATGCATTTCCCCTCTGGGTCACGGTGGTCTTTTCCAATCTGGGTGGTACAGTTGAGCTCTATTTGCACCATATTTTCTGGTTTCTCCATCCGGTTGAAGGGAGAACCTGGTGGTGATTGTAACGTCACAACATTTGGTTGAGAACCTAAACCAAAATTTGAAGATCATCAGATTTGTATTGAAGATCGAAAACAGATGGACTGTTATGTAAAGATACCGTGAATGCTGATATTGAGGCTGTATAAATTGATGAACAACACGATGCAGACGTTTACGAAATAGCCACACCTTTTTCTAATTTCATTTATTTCCCAGAGGGAAAAACATGGACTAGCTAACAACAATTCTCTTGTGATCATAGTCGTGGTAGAAACGATAGCACACAAAAATAAAACAACAATGCTTGAGAAAAAAATTAAGATTAAAACAAAAAAATAATAATATAAAACTATAAATTTTATTTTATGATAATGAATATATTAATTATCAGATATTTTAAATTTAAAGAGCCCTAATTTCAATCTCAATCGTTAAGCCGTCAACCCCTCGTAACATAACTGTATGTCCAAGTGAACAAGCCTCTGCCATTTTTCGCCGCCGAATTCGTCACCTTGACCCAAAGTCCGCCGCGCCAACGTCACCGGCCGGAGACAATCCGACCTTCCAAGTCTGCGTTTGGGCACATCCATCAGAGCCAACGATCAAAGTTGCCGCCGAGTATCTGCCCGGCGATCACCGCTCCCAACCTTCACTTCGCTTCCACTTCGTTTCCTCAAATTAGGGTTTCTGGGTGGACTTCTGGTGTACGAATCGGGCCAACGTCTTGTTGATTCCATGAAGCTTGTAAGTATTCTATCGAGATTGTCATGCATTTACCGCCGAGGAATCAACTCTACCAAAAAAAAGGTCGTATCTAGGTTTGAAACGTGGACAATCTAGTGGTCATCCGATACTATCTTCTGCCCCCTATGCTAAGCGCTAGATATGTGAAGGGGCGGATTTGACCTGTTGTGACACCGTTTTGATATCATGTTGAAGAATTAATTTTCTATTTATGGACAATAAGATATGTCCATCAAAATCTGACATCCAGACTCAGATAGAGTATTGGTATTTGGCAGTGCATGAAGCACATTCTGATGATGTCTTATTGAAGAGCCAACAAACTTGTTTTAAAGATCCTTATGTTATTTGTATCTCAAAGGATGTAAGCAGATTTGATTTTGATGTATTCGCCTTTTTGTGCGTGTGTTTGTGTGTGTTTGCAGACGTGTTTGAGTGAAGGTGGGAATTACCATTTCCCGCCATGTCATATTCTGAACATTTGCGGATTCAGGGTCTTACTCGACTGCCCGTTGGACCTTTCGTCGCTTATGATATTCTCCCCTGTGCCTCCGTCATCTAATACCAGGCCTCAGAATGTTGTCTCTGAATGTGGCTGCGATCTTTCATTGGATTCAATTTCTGTGGGAGGGAAGAAGAAGAAACTGAGACCGGATGATGAAATTAGTGTCAACAGTTTGGTTCATTCTGTGCCATGGTATAAAACCGTTGACAACTTGCACTTATGGGATGTTTCGTTTTTTGATGTCGTTTTGATATCGCGTCCTGAGGGAATGCTTGGACTGCCATTCCTCACACGCTGCAAAGGATTTTCGGCTCAGGTGAATGGTTTGAATTTCCATTTGGTATCTGAAGTTTGTCGTAGTTGTGTTGTTACCCTGACTCAGATTCAGCTTTATTTTGTTCCTACTTGTTAGATATATGCCACTGATGTGACGAGGAGACTTGGGCAGCTTATGATAGAGGATCTTGTTGCAATGCATAAAGAGTTCCGGCAGTTTTATGGACCAGAAGGGTCTGATCTTCCAGATTGGATGAAGATGGATCAACTTGAGAAGTTTCCACTTCAATTGAAAGAAATTGTTTTGGGCAAAGATGGAACACGTTTTGGAGGTTGGATGCCTTTGTACAGGTGATTATGTGACATCTCCTCTTTTTTTTTTTTAGTGGCTTTAGAAGTCAACTGGGGGGTGTCATCTGTTTTACTGATCGGATCACATGTCAAATTCAATTTACAATTCGTTTCTTTTCGACAGGACAAGTCAACATCAGACATGGTGGAAAACTATCATGAAAGATTTAAAATTCAAGTTGAAAATTAAGATAGTGCCAGGAAAGTTTGCTGAAATACGGTATCTTTAAGAGTTCTACTACCTTTATACAGTTTCCTCGAAAGAGACAGTCATGTCCAAAAGGTTTGATTAAGGGAAATTTAAACTTCATATTACAGGGTAATGACTAATGACCACTCTTATTGTTAGCAAGGCACTTGATGGGTTTCTGAAGATCGGTTGTTATAGTCTTTTTGCTTAAATGTCTGTGGACACTGGAGAGTAACAGCAAGTTCAGATCCATGGAATTGGTTAGGTGTAGCATCCATTGCTCCTTATGAGAATTCATACAATCTCAATATCTGGTCTGAAATCCTGTGTATCTCAGTGCAGCTGATGTGAAGGATTGCATTCAGAAGGTAGAGTCGCTTAAATATGCAGAAGAAGTTTGTTATAATGGAGTATTGCTGATAAAAGCATTCAGCTCAGGTTGTGGCATTGGCGCTTGTAACTGGAGACTAAAGGGACCAAAGAGAGATGCATCCTACCTTTGCTCATCTGTTTGTGCTTATGGTCCTGCCATGAATTTTGACTGGAAAGGCCTCCAAGACAGTGATACTATCATATATTCTGACTTTTCATCTATTGATGGTGGAGAAAATGTTGGGACTGAGGTTGATCACTCAGCTCAAATGCTTGCAACCAATGGCTTGAGGTATATCTTCCGTTCACTCCCTTAAAATTACTGAAATGAGTTGAAGCTTTTTTTTTCTTTAATAACAACGGAATGGTTGATTCAATTACATATATTGGAGCTTTGATTTACTGCTCTTCAAATTATTTTGAATGTCATCATTGGTTGCAGTGGCAGTAACACTGACCAGTCATCAATCGAGAAGTTGGTCGACTCTGACAAAAGTTCTGAAGCAGGAAAGCTAGAATTTTTACTTTCATGCATTGTGGATTCAATCAGAGCTAGTGGTTCGGTTTTGATTCCAATGGGTCAACTTACAGTGATGCTGGAGCTACTGGATCAGATAAAACTTTCACAGGAACTTTCTCTTTTAAAGGTGCGTGGATACCCTGTGCATGATTCTCTTTACTATACTTTACTGGAAGGTGTTAATAAAAACTGCAATATGATTCAGACAGTCGCAAAAGACAATACACATTAATTCTTTTGACTTTCAGCTTCTTGTGGATACATATCACACCAATGAATTTACCACTTCCTCCATGTAAGTAGGTATAGACAAGTTTCTTCCAAATTAGACCAACTGCTATCAAGTCCACTGAGAAGTATTATGGCTTTAGGAGCCTAATATGCTATTTTGCCACACAGGGCCTTCTTGTGACTAAAACTGTAGTTATGTTATTTTATTTTATTGGCTCTCTCCGGCTTTCTGATTATATATATGGTTGATTGTGTGAAAGAATGTCCAAGCAATGGTATAATCAATAATTACTGCAGCTCAAGCAATGGTTATCCTACCACAACATCTAAGCAAGCTTGGCTAAGACTCAACTTTCCCGTCTTCTTTTGTCTCATTGTTTTTTCCCTTTAGTATACTCAGAACCAAATCAAATTTCTTTTTGTTTTGTAAACTTTTATAAATGATCTCCCTCTGCAGGGAATTCCTGTACTGCAGAAAGTTCTATTAGACCCCGTCCCAGTCCTTACTTTGTGTTGATTATCTGATGTAAGTCAAGGTCGGTCTTCTTGGCTAATTACCTTGGTATATCTTTGTGGAAGTGTTGCTTGCCTCTAATCAACCTGTTGGAGATTTGTATTGCAAATAGAATCTGGAAGACCTGAAATGCGACATGATTACCTTTTTCTCGAGGATTAATATTTTTTTACTTCCTTACCAATAGCGTACAATACTTCTTACAGCAATTTGGGACAACACTTCTTACTGCAATAGTTGTTTCCTGTTCTGCGTATTTGTTCTGTCAATCGAACTTCTCCATAAATCTCCATGCAACCTTCTTGATAATTTTTTTTTTGAAAGATAGTTAATTAGAGTGAACTCAAAATTAATTTTCAAATGTATAACCACCAGCATTGCTGCTGTTTTGGCTGACTTCTATTGTTGGCCATGTGAAAAGCTGCTATTCCAAATCATGGGCTTTTCTTTCCATAAGGCACAGTATTACGAAGACATATTTGGTTAACTGTTGGCTTAACTTTGGTGTTGCAGGTTCCCATATTCATCATATCCTCTGTTGCCACTGAGGTGTTGTCTTTTTTGAGTATAATACCCGAGTGGTTATGTCGACAGAAGCAAGAGAAGGTATTTAGGTGATATTTTCATTGGAGTTGTCAGTGTCATCTCATGTCTTGTATGGTAGCTCATGTCAGTTGCCCTAGTCCCTGACTCGATTTTGAATAAAGTTGTTCGCAGGTAAACCATTGTTTGGACACACACATCTCCTGGAACAGAAACGGATCCATGTGTTCCCTTCAATTTGTTCACCTGAATTTTTGTAAGATTTTAGCTTTCGTCCCACTGAATTGCTCGGGCTTTTGTAAAATTGTTTGCTAGTAGCCAATAAGTGTAGAGTCATTGGGGTTTTTGTTTCTTTCCCCCCTTCAGTTTCATCTAGGATTGCCATGGAATATCAAACGCGATGGAAATACATTAACTTGAAATCAAAAAATAGCTACTGTCATAACTTATCTTGCCATTTGATCATGCTGATATGCTATGTCGGTAAGTCATTGTATGACTATCCCTGTGGAGTTCTCTCTCATTGTTTTGTACTAGTTCTTTTCGTCAACTGAGTTTTGTTACTTCTCTAAAGTTTCCTTGTCTCCATGAACCTTTACATGCTCATAGGAGGCTTTGGCTGGAACCATGCATAGTTTTCTGTCCTCATTGGAGCCTTCGTCGTGGGCCTGCAGTTCATTTTGTTCGAAGATGGAGGACTAATAAGAACTCATTGCTTGTGTTAGAGGTGCATATCGATTATCCTTCTTCTGTAGTTTATAAGTAAGCCGATGCTATGTATCGTGCTGTTTTGAAACTAGGTAGATGTATGAAAGGAGATTTTATCACTTGGTGATATGCAGAAAGGAATTGATGCCGAGCTGGCTCTCTTACCCTTCAAACCAGTGACGATGAAGGTCCTTCAGTGTTCTTTTCTTTCTACTGTAAGGTGAGGGATCACGATTGTTTACAGATTCAGTTTCTTTTTCCTCGATTCGTCGCTCTTTTTATATGTTGGATTTGCTTTTCCTTGTGTAAGTGTAGCTTTTTTACTAGCTATAAGCTTTCAGAGATTGGCATTTGTCACAGCCTTGGAGCTTATCAGTTTTTTTTTGTGTTTTCCAGTTTATCTAAAATTTTGCCTCGGCTAGAAGCTTTGCGTCCAAAGCTTGTACTGGTAAATACTTTCGTCATGCAGTCACCATGCTGTTTTGACTTCTGATTTATAATTGTTTCCCAAGTCGTTCATCAGTCTCCGAATTCTTTTGAGAATGTTTTGCTGTTGAACTGATCATATCTGCATTTACGCAGTTTCCCAACAGTCTCAAGCAGGCCATCACTTCCCCATATCCCAGCTGTCTGTCATCCCTCAGTTACTCAGAGAACATTACCTTGTCTGTGCCTAACTCTAGAGTCTGTTCGGAACTTGAGATTTCAGCTGATTTGGTGTTCCGGTATCTCTGGAGAAAGCTCAGACAGGAGAATGCAAGTGTAGCGGCATTGGAGGGGAAGCTAATAATGGATCATGGAAGACAACGATTGGTCTTGGAAGACGAACCAACAAACCCCTTTCCCAAGAAGCCGGCACTGCGCTGGGGTTCCCTTGAGCCAGATGCCCTTTTGTCCGCTTTGCAGAAGATGGGTATCCACGGAACCATTGAGAAAGAGGCTGATGAGAATGTCGATGTGTTTTCTGTGCATGTTACCGAGCCTGGCAAAGTTCTGTTAAAAGTGCGTGGAACTGATGCAGTGATCAGCACTGCTGACAAGGGCTTGGCCGCTCGTGTGCTTGATGCTGTGGATAGTATACTGGATAAATTATGAACTCTAGACGAGGTAAGTATGGACGATGGCTGTGTGAGCCATAGTTGTCGAAGTGTGTAGCCCTAGAAGCATCAACCTTAATGCCTGAAGTCGAAGCTCTTGGCGCAAAATCTTGCGCCATTGTTGGAGAATGTTCGATTTACTTCGAGCGGAAGTCCTGTAATGGACATGCAGTTTAATTTAAGTTAAAAGCATGTTGGCCAAATTAGGTGGTATATGAAGAGGAGGTTGGGCAAATATAGCTTCGCTTGTATTAAGTGTAATGGATCATTGTTACTGTTGATGCATTTATTATAATTCTGTTTTAGATCAATCGTATTAATTATTTTCATCCTGAATTATTTCCTACTAGGACATGTACGGCATATCATTAGCCTTTCTATTACTGTTCACAATCTTTTCCTTCCTTATAATTTCATGGTGTGAAAAACTTAATCAAGTGTTTAAGACAAAGGAAAAAGTTCAGAAATTTCCTTGGTGAAAAATATTGCAAGAATAGATCACCTGTAGGTGTTATCAAGATACGATGAATGCGATTAATGATTATATAAATATACTGATTTTTTTCCTTTATTCGTGATATTTTATAGGCATTTTTACGTTTAGTTGACGATGTTTGTGTAAGGATAATTCTTGTTTTCTGAGAACATGGATTCCGACTAACCAAAAAAGTTGTTTTTTTATGATCCCACTTTGGTTTCTTTTAATCTTGAGAAAATGATTTCTGGGAAAGTCAATAGATTGTGTATTCGATGGTGTTGCCGTACACAAACGTAGAACATAGGGGAAAAAAAAAGAGAACAAAGGACAATCCAATGAGATGATTTGACTATTCCGAGAAAAACATCAGATCTAAAACGATAGACAATACACAGACTCGCATAGATCGTTTTCAAATACGACTGATATTTGATCACTTCGGATTGTCATCTATGCCATTGTTTGGTTAATTGGTTTGTCAGTCATTTGATTGCTAAAAATACAGGAACGTCTATTTCCAAACAATAACTTTTATCCTCGACTTAACAATCTACAACTTAGTGATAAAATCACATGTACTATCACTTTGTTTCATATATTCTATTCGTCCCATAATTCTAACACTTATTATTTTGGATCGTTCATAAATTTTATAATAGTTATTTATTTTTTCATTAAAAAAAATAATCATAATTTTTCAGTACATTCAATTACCTCCTCTCTCATTTTATTTCATTCTATCACATCAAATCTATCAACATTATTAAAATTTCAATCAAAATATATCGAATTTAACGCGCACATAAAAAATCAATTCATATGAAATTATTATAAGATTTTTGAGACGGATGTAATATTATTATTTCGAGAAGTCTAACATCAAAACCCTTAAAAATAATTTAATGAAACGTTAGTCAATTAGTTATTCTTTCTACCCTTTTACTCAATTAGATTTGACATTGCTTTGATTTTTTTTGTTCTTTTTATTATTTGATCCAACAATTAAAAAAATAATTACAATAATTAATTGATTAAGACCACGTTAGTCTCTTTTACCCAATATATAGACATATAGTCGACGGTGCTTACTTAATTCAAAACTTATTCTACTCCAAATCAATGCATGAATTAAGACTACAATTAGAAGATCTAGGAGAGTTGATTACAATTCCCGAAAAAAACTCCCGTGGAAACGACGCCGTTTCCACGATGTAATTCGTCATCTTTCTGTTGCTCCGTGCTACCGACAATCAACGGCGCACTCTCCCCCCTCTCCTCCCTTTCCTCTCCCTAAATTAGTTAAAGACAACAAAAAAGGAAAAATAAATACTAAAAAAAGGAGGCTGAATAAAATGCGGTTAATTGCCCCGCACAATCTGCTCAACTCAACTCAACTCAACTCAACCAGATTGATTCCACCGCCATTGACGACCACCAACACCAAAGCTCCCTCTCTTCCATGTAAGTTCACTTTCTCTCTCACTTCTCTATTCGCTCTTCATTTTCAGCATTTTCGAGCAAGCGTTTCACTCTCCTCTTTGTTTTGTTTCATCTCCAGCTCTCAGCTTCGACATCTATCTATCTATGTGTACTCGCTTTGCTGGATCTGTGCATCGATTCATCGCTTTGATGTGCGGGTGATTTTGGATTCGATTAGTCGGAGCTTGATTTGATTTGCATGAGCTAGGGTTTACCGGATCCTCCTGATGAGGTTGAATGTGTGTGGTTTTGATTCGAGGATTGTGTTTGTTGTGTGATTAGGTTTTGTTTGATTGTTTGGGGATTTTATTCAGTTGTAGAATAAATGGATTGGTGGTTGTTGTGTGATGAGACGGAGGTGGAACGGTGGTGATTTCGGTGTTGTTGATACGATGGAGAAAGGAGCAGGGAAGAGTCACACCAGTCGCCTTTGCTTCCTCGCTTCGTTGTCGGTCTTCTTCTGGACCTTTCTCTTGTACTTCCATTTCCTAATCCTAGGAAGTAGGAATGCCATCGATGATGGATCCGCGACACCAATGGCATCACGGAATCAGTTTCAGTTCGAGTCATCTAGTTCGAATATTGAGTTGAAAACAAAATCAACTGATGATGATACTAGTGGTTTTGGGTTTATGAGAGCGATGAGGACGGTGGAAAATAAGAGTGATCCGTGTGGCGGGAGGTATATCTATGTTCACGATCTGCCGCCTAGGTTCAATGAGGATATGCTCAAGGAGTGTAGGAGTCTAAGTCTTTGGACCAACATGTGTAAGTTTACCACCAATGCTGGCCTTGGACCGCCGCTTGAGAATGTGGAGGGAGTGTTCTCGGATACAGGGTGGTATGCTACCAATCAGTTCGCGGTGGATGTGATTTTCAGGAACAGAATGAAGCAGTATGATTGCTTGACCAAGGATTCCTCTCTTGCTGTGGCAGTATTTGTTCCGTTTTATGCTGGGTTTGACATAGCCAGGTACTTGTGGGGGTATAATATATCGACGAGGGATGCTGCTTCTTTGGATTTGGTGGACTGGTTGATGAAGAGACCGGAGTGGAAGATCATGGGAGGTAGGGATCATTTTCTTGTGGCGGGGAGGATCACTTGGGATTTTAGGAGGTTGACGGATCAGGAGACAAATTGGGGTAACAAGCTCTTGTTTCTGCCGGCAGCCAGGAATATGTCCATGTTGGTGGTGGAATCGAGTCCTTGGAATGCTAATGATTTTGGGATTCCTTATCCCACTTATTTCCATCCTGCAAAGGATGCTGATGTATTCATCTGGCAGGATCGAATGAGGAAGCTGGAGAGGCCACACCTGTTCTCTTTTGCAGGAGCTCCACGGCCAGGGAATCCTAAATCGATCAGGGGACAGATAATCGATCAGTGCAAGAAGACCAGTGTGTGCAAGCTCCTGGAGTGTGATTTCGGGGAAAGCAAATGTCATTCTCCCAGTAGCATAATGAAGATGTTTCAGAGCTCTCTTTTCTGCCTCCAACCTCAAGGGGATTCGTATACTCGAAGATCAGCTTTTGACTCGATGTTGGCTGGCTGCATACCTGTGTTTTTCCATCCGGGTTCTGCTTACACTCAATACACGTGGCATCTTCCGAAGAATTTTACGACCTACTCGGTCTTCATCCCCGAGAATGACATTCGGAAGAGGAACCTGAGCATTGAGGATCGTCTGAGGCAAATTCCTCCCGAGCAGGTGAAAATAATGAGGGAGACGGTTATTAACCTTATTCCTAGGTTGATATATGCCGACCCTCGCTCGAAATTGGAGACTCTCAATGATGCTTTTGATGTTGCGGTTCAGGCAATCGTTAAGAAAGTGACGAAGTTGAGGAAGGACATAGTTGAAGGCAGGACGAACGACAATTTCATCGAGGAAAACAGCTGGAAATACGAGCTGCTTGAAGCAGGGCAACGTGAAGTGGGAGCTCATGAATGGGATCCTTTCTTCTCGAAACCGAAGGATGGCGAAGGTGATTCCAGCGGCGATTCTGCAGAAGCTGCAAAGAATTCCTGGAAGAATGAGCGAGTCAATCAATCATGATCACGGCTCAGAAGTCCGACGGCCTTGAGTCACAACTCGGAGATCCTTAGAAACAAGAATCCATATGTTAGCCGACGGAGAAAAACCGTTATGAATTTGCATGCTTGATCATTTCCATAGTTTTCAGGATTGGATATCTTCGTCGTCCATTGCTTATACAGATGATCATCAAATTGGCTTCTTCATTGCGGTACAATACTGTCTGTGACCAAAATTTTGTTTTGTGGATTCGTTGTAATTATTATTATAAACATCATGTTCGTCACTCATAAACGTCGAATAAATCGTATCTATTATCTTCCTCTTCATATTCATGCTCTTGTTCTAGTTGAGCGATTCAATAGAGATGCAAAGGAGGAAGTGCGTGCTCTCACTTGAGTGCACTTGTTGTGTTGTTGAAGGAAAGGTGAATGAATGGATACATTTATTGTGGAAATAAATTGTTGTGGTTGTGGGCTTGTCATATAGCATCACATGGTGTGGCTCAGGCAACAAAGTCACCGATCCCGCTAATGGTTATTGCTAGGTTATGATAAAAGGAAGATGGACACATTTATACAGTGATGTAAATTGATGGAAGCATGGCCTAGTTGAACAGGGTGTGTATCACCTTTTTAACGGTAGAATCTATGGTCGTTATCCTTCGGATTGGAAGTCCTACGAGAACTCATGATCATATCGGTTCGCTTATTAATGGTAGATTGAAGGGTTGTAGCTTTGTCACGAGAACATTAAGAAACAAGACCCTTTCTTGTTTGAAACTATAAGATTATTCATATCTCGTTTTTTTTTATGTTGTTCATGATGAGAATGTCTGAGTTGTTGGAGTTGAATTATCGAACCATTGCTTTCTTGATGCTTATAACTATATGTTTTTTCGCTTTCTATTCATCGAGAATGATCTGAATAGGGGATCTATCCTGCTGTTTTCTCATGCTTGATTCGAGATCGATTTAATTATTGATAAAAGACTCGTTCGGATTCTTGATTCTCGCCGAAATATTGAGCTCGGTGTAGGAAAATCATCGAGCTCGAGTAGCCCGTTATGTTCAATGAAACGTGGCTCATTCCAGCAAAGTAAATATAGCCCCATCCTATAACAAATATTCCCTCTCCATCATAATATAATTATTTACATTTTTTTTGTTATTCTCAATATAAATATAATATTTTAATTTTTTTTATTTGATATTCAATTTATATTAATATAATCAAGTTATTTTATTATTCTTTTCTTTCTTATCTCTCATTCTCTCTCCTAAACCTCATTTATACCTAATTATCTCTAAAAAACTATTCTTTCTCTATCAAATTTCATACAAATTTAACACATATATAAAATTTCGTGTCGGATCAAATCATTGTAATTAAATTGAAACAAAGATAATATAATATTTTTCTTATTTGGATTGTCCCATAATAATTGTAATCTCTCTTTTTTAATCAAATTCTAATATGAAAATACCAAATCAATCATTTTATGATATAATATATTTTATTATCTTCTCTCTCAACAAATCCTACAATTTTCAAATAAATATTTTTTTAATCAAATCATACAACGGAAGGATTATAAAATGTAACCAGAGACGAGCTGAATCATTCCATCTGGAGTGTATACCACGTCCTAAATATGTACGGACTGCTCAACTACCAATGATCGCTTGATCCAAGTAGTGGAAAAAGTTGAGAACATGTGTGATTGTAATGGTGACGGATGTCCTAAATTATGTTGAATTTAGAAATATAGATAATTTTATTTTATAAGTGTGAGAGAGAAATGAAGGATAAAAAAATAATGACGGGATGAATTGATGTTATATAAAATAAAAATATTTTAATAAATTTATATAAAAAAATATTTAATTTAAATGAGACGAAGGGGTACAATTTAAAATGAAAAATAAAACCCTAATAAAAAAAACATAGTTCAAGTATAAGAAAGTATAAAAAGATATCACATCCGTCACATAATAATTATAATCTTTGTTGTGATAAGCGATAGAATTGATAATGTTATGAATGATTTGCGAGACATCTATGTGTTGAATTTAGAATGATAGACAATTTTGTTTTTATGTGCACATGAGAGGGGGGAGTGAGGGAAAAAAAGATGGGATGGATTGATATAATATAAAGTATGGATGTTTTGATAATTTCATAAGAAAAAAATTATTAAATAAGAAAATGTTATAATTTGAATGAAACGAAAAAAATATATTATAATTTACATATGAGGAAGAGAGTAGAATTTAAGATGAAAAGTGAAACCCTGATAAATAATACTAATACTAATAATAAAACCATAATAAAGTGGAATCTTTGCAATTAAATTGGGACGAAGATAATATAATTTTTTTTTATTTGGGTTGTCCCAAAATAATTATAATATCTCTTTTTTTTAATCAAATTCTAATATGAAAATACCAAATCAATTATTTTATGATATAATATATTCTATTATCTTCTCTCTCGACAAATCCCATAAATTTTAAATTAATATTTTTTAATCAAATTATACAAAATTTTAATATATATATATATAATATTTTATATCGAATCAAAATATTTCATATAATATGAAACTAATGATTATAAAATATAACCATAACACGAGCTGAATCATTCCATCTGGAGTGTACACCACGTCCTATATATGTATAGAGTGCTCAACTACCAATGATCGCTTGATCCAAGTAGTGGAAAAAGTTGAGACCATGTGTGATTGTAATGGTGACGGATGGATTTGCAGGATAATTTAATTATGTGTTTGAATTTAAATATATAGATAATTTTGTTTTTATAAGTGTGAGAAGAAATGAAGGATAAAAAAAAATGACGGGATGAATTGATCTAATATAAAATAAAAATATTTTCATAATTTTATATGAAAAAATTATTAAATAAAAAAATATTATAATGTGAATAAAATAATAATAAAATATTTAATTTAAATGAGACGGATGGTACGATTTAAAATGAAAAATGAAACCCTAATAAAATAATAATAATAATAATAAAACACAGTTTAAGTATAAAAAAATATAAAAAGATATCCAATCCGTCACATAATAATTATAATCTTTGGTGTGATAAGCGATAGAATTGGTGATGTTATGAATGATTTGTGGGATATCTTTGTGTTGAATTTAGAAGTATAGACAAATTTATTTTTATCAGCATATGAGAGAGGGTAGTGAGGGAAAAAAGAAAAAAAAAATGATGATGGAATAAATTGATACGATATAAAATATGGATATTTTGATTATTTTATATGTAAAATTTATTAAATAAGAAAATATTATAATTTGAATGAAACGAAAAAAAAATATAATAATTTAAATAAGAGAAAGAGAGTACAATTTAGGATGAAAAGTGGAACTCTGATAAATAGTACTAATACTAATAATAAAACACAGTTTAAGTATAAGAAAGTGTAAAAAGATGTCCCATTCGTCACATAATAATTATAATATTTGATCACATAAATGATAAAATTGGCGATGCTACGAATGATTTATGGGACGATCAAACGATATTTTTATATATATAAATTTATAATTAAATATCAAAATAGTTGCATTGTTTTGCCATTTTGATTTGTCCCAAATTATTTACAATGTTTTTATTTTTAGAAAGTATTATGTGATTTAAGAATTAAAGAATATATGGAGAAAAAGATTGTGTGGTTGAGAATTGAAATTGGGAAATAAAGAATGTAAATCTGAATTTATGTGCATAAAACAAATATTGTAATTATAATGAGACGGATGGAGTATAAGTTACGAAATATAATTCTGTTTCAAAATAAAATTAATAACATATCATTTACTAATAAAAATTAACCTTTCAAAATGTATAATGAAATATTACAATTATAATGAAATAAAGGGAGTAAATCTCTTACATTTTTAAATGTTGATTGTTCAATTCCAGTTGAAACGGCCAATTTTCACATTGAGGTGCACAGATGGAGGTGTCGAGCATAATTAATAATAGTTGACAGATGATATGCTGCTCGATTATATGTATTGATGACTAAACCATACGAAAAATGATATCTGTTTGTGAATTTATTACTAAACCATACCCTGAACTCATAATAAGGATATAACGATACTAATTGGTTGTCCAATACTAATTTTGTATGTAGAATATATTGTGTAACATAATGTCATCTATGTTATTCTGATATTATTATTATTATCATTATTATTTTATTATTGTTGTTGTGTATGGAGATATATAATGTCTGATATTATTATTATTATCATTATTATTTTATTATTATTGTTGTGTATGGAGATATATAATGGAACACAGTATCGTTTTCTCGATAAAAGACCAACGTAGGCTAGCATCTTGTTTGAAGCCCATCCACATCTATCCATACACGTGGCTGTGATTCGTAATTTTTTGGATCATATCCGTTAATAATTTCAATGATATATTCAACATCTGTTAATATTTTTAACTATTTTGAATTTTACTTTATTAATGATAATTTTACCATTAAAATTTTAAAAAAAAAAATTTAAGAGAAAAATTCTTAAATTTTCAAAATCCCCCTTCCCTTCAAAATTATAAAGGAAGAAAAATTTTGAATTTAACATCCATCAAAAAAATTTAACCCATGTACAATTTTTGAATTTTAAGAAGAAAAATTCTTACGTTTGAAACTTTATCCTTCAGCTAAAGATATTAATCGATATATGTTATAATTTTCAACGAAAATAAGAAATCTTGTTTTAATTGGACCGTCCATCGTTAATATGAACCATCATCATTTTTTGGTTATTTAAATTTATAGAATCAACGTTGTCTTTTTATCATTATCCATTTATCATCTGGTGGTTCAACCAAGAGAAAGAAAGAACCAAAATTATTTTGGGTTACTAGACTTATATTGAGTTTTGGCTGGCCTTAACATGAGAAGATGCTCTTCTGACTCAACTCCAAATTTTCCAGTCTTCCAAATCTGTATGATAAGCTTAACATGTAGGCCATGTTTCTTGCATAATTGAACTTCCATTCATGTATATCAACTGTAAACAAGCTAATGATATGATTTGTTCTTGTGCATATGCCTCCAGAAATTATCCCCTTCTTTTTTTTACTCGGTAATGCTCAACCCTGGCAAAAGGTGTGATTGAACATGGTAGTTTAGTTAGATGTCTAATTAAATATTCAACTGAACAGAGCCAATTGCAAAGTGCACTGATAAAATATCACAAACTAGGCATACATAGTCACCCAAACACTCAAATACGCGCTTCATGAACCTTGCTAATGAACAGTGCTGGAAAACGATCAAGAACACTAACCTTTGAGGACGAAATCGTAAGATAGTCCCTACATTTTGGGAACTCGTTGTGATTCAACGTCTCATTCGCTACATCGAATTAAACCCGATCGTCTTCAGCCCCAATATAATCACTGGTGTTCACATTTGCACCGTAACCTATCCGATGAAGAACATCATTCACAAAAGCCGTGGCACCACCACCATCACAGGAAGATACAGAGGGTCAATCACAATACTCTTCCAACATTGTTCTCTAAGCGAATAAATCTCCACAAACTTTCACGGGATCAAAGGTCTTTCCACACTCTGCCCAGCTTCGCCTCCACTCCGTCACAGGCTTATTGCTTTCAAGACCGAACCCCAAATTTAGTTAGCCCGTGTCAACTCACACGGAGTCATTGCCGCAACAACCTTATAATCCCCATTAACATACACAAGCCCAGCGTGCATAACATCTGATGCTTAAGAGCAGAGAGCTATGCAACTGATTAAAACAATATCCTCGTCACTCGGATGATACAACATTAGTAACCCATTAACGTAAACTCCTATCCCTTCGTACCCGATATCGAAGCAAATCCTCGTCGTAAAAGTATCCGACGTTCGAAGGACTGCGCAAAAAGGTCCGTACAAGTCCTTTTGTTCCAACAACGGGATGAGGGGATTAACATGACTGCGATGACTGTCTGGGTTGTGGGTGTAATTGACCAAGTGCTAAGGGATAAATCTTGGGCTTTTGATAAGGTGCCGGCGGCATGTTCTGCAGAGGCAACGGACACGATAAGGGTTTGACCGGGAGTCGCGTGAGGTCGCTTGACGGTTTCGGATCGCACATTGTCGATTCGCACAGCTTGGTTCTCTAGGGTTTGGACTCAAAGGAGATGCTATACCCATGAATAATTTTGTAAAAAGAAAAATACTATATGTGACAAATATGATCCGACAGACGGTTGAGATTTTAAATTATTAGAGTTTTTTTTTTCTTTTATCTTTTTTTTAAAATTTAAAAATCAATCAAATTAAAATCTCAATCTTTAAATTTCACCCAAAACCAATGATCTGTTATCGTAAGTTCGAAAAACAATAAACAAAGTTGTTGGGCATAAGTGGGGTGGAGGGTACCCTCCTAACCTCTACTACTCTGCACCACATAACAGTTTCTCAGAATACTGATTCTATCTCCATCACATCTCAGCCTCTCCTCCCCTAGTCTCTAATCTTGATTCCTCAACGATTTCTAATCTCTCTTTTTACTCAAGTCTCGACCCAAAAATCTCCATTTCAGGGTTTTCATCTCTCCACTTCAACCTGGAAGGCAAGCAAAGCACATTTACAAATACCCATCTGAAAAAAAAGTGAGTTCTTTGGGCCATTTCAAAGGTGGGTAGTCGATTTGATTATGAAGGAAATACATGAGTTGTTGTCGTTGTTCTCGATTTTATTATCCTTTGTTTTCTTTGTATTTAGTGGGATTTAGGGAACCCACAAAGTTTAAAGCTTTGTGGTTGTGATTGAAATTGGCAATGTGATCTCTTTTAATGCACTATGGTTTCAGTGATTGTGAACCATTTCAATGGGTTTCTTGCTATTCTTTTGCTCAAAAGGAGTGCGATGTGCTGATTTTTGAAGGTCGATTGCCTTTCTCGTGAACCTGATACGGTCTCGCAGTTGAATTGGTGTTAATTTTATTTTTAATTTTAAAATTGGGTTTAGGGATTATGCCTTAATGACACCCGGGTTAATTAATGATTGAGATTTAATTATTACATTTTAATTTTTTTAATCTCAGTCGTCATTTGTTATTCACACATATTCCCTTTTTCCTTTTAAATTTCCGTTTTCTTGTGGGGTGGATGGGTGGCGTTGTTCAATTTATGAAGTCGCCTGGCTAATTCTCATTTATTGATTCAATGATAAGTCATCATTCTCGCAAATATATGGTGAGAGTTCGTTACCCCTTGAAGATATTACGAAACAATTTTGTTTGTCATATTGAATGTGGTTATATTGCGTATATCTAATTCTAACCCTCCCCACGCGGTGTGGAATTATATGGTTGGTTGTTTTTGTCTTTGTTTCACTGATTCCCATGATGTGAACTGTTTTTAGTTACTTGGGCAAGATCTATTGCCGTTGGGTTTAAAGTGAAAGAAATACCCAATTTGGTAGGATCATAGGACGGATGCTTCTCATTCTTTTCTGAATAAAAAGAAACAAGTCAAATCGTTGATCCTGCTTGGTGCATTGTAAACCATAGTCATTGATGATGATAGCAGAGAAATATTTGCGGAATCATTTGGAAAAAAATTAGAAATGTGTAAAGTTTGGACATCAGTGAGTCTCGTGGTAAAGTGTTTAGTTGTAATTTTCATATTCATGGTTCAGATGCTGAGATGTGCGAGTGGCTGTGGCTCCATGTATCTTCTGATCTTACTCATATGAAAATTATGATGGTTGGTTCCTATTATACTTAAATAATGTCACGAAGCATGTTTAAGCTATGTAGATTGTGGAGCGCAGGTCGCGCAAGAATACTAACTAGTGTCATTGGCAAATGATAAAGGCTGAGTTTTTCTCCATAAGCATAATCAACAACCTTTAATATTCGTGTGTATTCTGCTCCTTGTGGTTTACACTTTTACAGATCAGCGCAACCTATCGACCGGACTCTTGCTTGCTTTCATCGAGAAGAATGGCTAAATAATGATTCAGTTGTTTAACCATTTACCGCTGCTGAAGTGCTTTGAATTTCCTGTTCTTCTTCTTGCTTATGCTCTTTCATTTCTGTATCAGGTGCATGATCACGGCTGCACACTTGGATTTGAAGAGCAGAGGGTAAATATGCTGAGAAGCTCTTCCACCCCGCTTCTTGGATCTCTTCTCTCATCCTGCTCAGATTCTCCTATTCATACTCTATACGAAACAAACGCGATCAAGCTCACTCCCGTCACCTTCCATCAGAACCTAAACAAGTTATCATCCCATCAGTCGCCGAGTCATCTAAACCTCTCATGCTACTGCTCCCCAATCTCTCCCTCCATCCAGTCAAATGGCCTACGAAGAGCTCAATCTGATGGGAATCTGGATTTGTTAGACTCCTCTTTATGCCGAAGCTGTGGGAACTTGGACGATTCAGCTCCATCTAAGAAGTTCCCATGGAAAGCCAGTTGCTCCCTATTGGAAACCATTCCCTCTTTCTCGTACAGTTCATTCGGTGGGTTCGAGGATCAAGAAGAGAACACATACAATGATGAGGTGGATGAAGAAGACGAGGAGGAACAAGAAGTGCAGATGAATGAGAAAGATAGGTTACTGGAGATGGGAACGGGAGTTGGGCCTTTAAGTACGCTAAAGATGGGATCCATGGCGGTTGATCAGGAGAATACAAACATCATTTCAAAGATGCATCTTGCTGTGGGTCTTGGTGTTGGTGCCAGTGTATTTGGAGGCTATGGTCATGGTGGTGGTGATGGATACAATAAACGAATTGGGCCAGGTGGAAACAGCGGCGATGGAGCTGATATGGAGGAATATTACAGGAAGATGGTGGAGGAGAATCCTGAGTACCCTTTGTTCTTGAGAAACTATGCTCAATTCCTACATGAGGTTAGTCCTGACCTTCCTTTCATGTATCACATCTGCGATCTGCTTCTTCTGTTTGCTATAGCTTTTGTATCAGGAGTACGATTCCTCACCCGGACATGAATGAACCCCTCACAATACCATTGAGCTGGATGGCTCATAAAGAGTGCCTAATTAGTTTTTGTGAATATCCCAATGGATATGACTCTATTAACAAAAAGCTTGCTTATTTAACCTTGAGCGAAAGAAAGTAGCTTTTAGTTCCTTGGAGGAGTTGGAACCCATTGGTTGATGAATGAGGTCCCGCCAGATGAATGGTACAAGGGACCTTGGATTTACCTATTCCTAAGCTCAGTAGTAGTTACAGACTGTTTAATTAGCATGGCATTGGCTTGATTGAGTGGTGCCGTTAACTTATATGAATATTTCTTTCCGGACATGGCGGTATCAGGGTTTGAGTCTTCATGAAATTAGACTCCAAGTACTGTGGGTGGCTGTAGCACAGAGTCCAGATTTGCCTCCCACTCCGCAGAAATGTGTCGCAGGAACTTTTCATTGGTTGTTCATGATGATGTTATTCAACTAAAAGATGTTATTCGTGAATGTGGTCGCTTGTTTGGTCATTTTGCAGACCAAGAAGGATCTTCAAGGAGCTGAAGAGTATTATTCTCGAGCTATATTAGCCGATCCTATGGACGGCGAGATCTTATCACAATATGCAAAACTTGTTTGGGAGTGTGACCGTGATCATGATAGGGCTAAAAACTACTTCGATCGTGCCACACAAGTTGCCCCAGAAGACAGGTCAGCATCAGATACACCTTCCAGATGAATACTTTATATCAAATACCAATGCTCTGGTTAAACTCCAAGAAGCATATATTAGTCGTGAAATCTATGTGCCTGGCTAAACCCGAATAAAGGTCGATTCGTCCTAGAGGGTATAAACAGTCTCCAGCTTGATGGCACATGAATGTTGGAACTAGAAAACCTAACTCTTGTCCGTTTTGCCCACATAGGGCAATGGACAGCTTAGTTGGATGAATTGCATAGTCTAATGATGTCGATTCTTCTTAAGGTTAAGCCGAACAGAATCTTCTACCGTAATCAAATGCTGATTTATACATTTGGTTTATTTTTCCCAGCCATGTGCACGCTGCATACGCCAGTTTTCTCTGGGAAGCAGAAGAAGATGAAGAGGAACACAAACCGGATGACGCTGTGATTAGAAGGATGCCTCCCCTTCTCCACAAGGGGGCCATGGTCGTCCCCAATGGTTAAGTTGTTGCGTCAGATTCAGCATATGCCTTTGGTTCGGTTGTGTGAATTCATTGAATCAGTAGCAACTGCCTCAGCTTATTGAGTACATAGAAATCAGCATGTAGAAGAATATTCTGAAAGTATGTGAAGTTGGTAAGATAGAATCCGATTGAAAAACTTACACTGCTGCAACGGGCTCTTTCTTAGTACATCTGATTACTTGCTGCAAACTCGTTTATTTCATTTTAAATTGTCTCCGAGTGAAAATAACATTCAGAATTCCTCCGCCGGTACAGGGAGCAACAAGGTAATGCTCGAGCACAAGTAATGTGTGTGAAGGCTAACAGGTCCTGTTTGAAATTTGATAGTCATGAGTGTTAATGTCTGGAACTCCGGCTGACGGAGAAATGTTCAAAGACTGAGCTCATGCAAGTATCACTGGGGGTTAGAACTTGTTAGTCGAACAAGTCCCGCGTTCATCAACCCAAGAAAGAATCCACCAATGCTAACAGTCCGCATTTGAAGCAGCTCAAAGCATGCATCCACAGGTTGAACACTACGAATCAAACAAAGTGCTGTCGCTCAATCCGATTCCAAAGCAAAGAGTAAGGTCTTCTGGGTGGGGCCACGAGAACTCCTCGACTCACAATATAGCAGACTTCTGTGTACACAAATCAGCAGTCACAGTATATAAGATAACGAGAAAAGAAAGCTTTATTCTCTCTTACAGTACTCTTGCCCCGGCTAGTATGAAAGATAGAGAGAATGAAATGATGGCCATCGGAAAAACACATAATACAGCACTAAGAGGGCAAGAAGTCTTTCCGAGATTAAACAGTTGTCAATGTAATGAGGGTCTTCATTCAGCCATGATAGTTTCCTTAAAAACTACGACTAAAAGGTCCCTCGGACTTTAAACTTTTGCCACTAGTATGTCAGCAATCAGACTACACTAACTGGAAAAGAAAATCTACCCTTGGCTATCGTGCCAAAAACGTGAGTGCAAACTTTAACTGCACGTATTACACGTGTTCGCGAGGGATCATTCCATCCGAAGTTAACCAAGATTCAGTAATAAGCTCCATAATACTGCTGAGATGTAGTAGCAGGCTGCTGAACTGGAACTGGTGCTGCAGCCACAGGAACAGGTGTCTCGTATGCTTGCTGCGAGTAAGCCTGCTGAAAATAATTACTACATCAGTTTCATAACTCATTGAACATACGGCAAGTTGTCAAAAACCGCAAGCAAACTAATCATGAAGTTAAAACTAGGTGTATGAGAAGAAGATTCCCCCCCCCCCCCCCCCAAAAAAAATAAAAAATAAAAATAAAATTGTATACAGGCATGCAGCCTTTTCTTTTCTCCTTAAATTTAAACCCAATCTCTGCTTTATGTTCGCGAAATCATTTTCAACTTAGCAAAATATACCCGAACTTATAATTCCCAGCACTAGATCTGGAATTAACTTTTAATGAGATACAAAAACAACTCAAAAGGTGGACCACCTTTCACCGTATGTGTTCTCTGATTATTGCTATGCAAAAAAAAGCATAGGTTTGCACTGCACAAAATGACATCAAGGATAGAGAGCGTTATAACCATCATAAAAAAAATAGAGAGGAACGTACCGACACCATCAGAAAATTCCTCAACTGTACCATGCCCATCATTGGAAATATTTCCATTCTCACCACAAATAGCAGCAGCAGTGTTATCCACACCATCGCCATTTGTACTGGCATAGGAAGCAGCAGCTTGGGTCAACTCCACAGTCGTGCCTGCAGCAACATCAAGGGCCAAGTGATTACCTTCCCTTACAACAGACTGGATCATTTCATCTCAAGCTGTTAAGCATAATCCAAAAACAAACCTTCGACTACCCCATGAGATGGAGCCTGCTCAGAGCCAACTTGGGAAGAATTCATACCCCCGTTGGTCCCAGCAGCAGCGGCATCAGTTGAGCAAGCATCAAGTTGGTCGCTTGAAGGATAGGCGTCTGATGTATATGGTTCTGCACTAGAGGATGAAGCTCCAATAAGAGCTGCCATAGCTTCAGCGTCGCTCATGTTTAACTGCAAGTACAAATGACCTCAGATCAGATGCAATACTAGATACATAGATAAAGTGAGGCAACCACATGCACACCCATCCAAGTAGATCACATCCAACATAAGACCAACTCTCAGAATAATTCATTCATTTAGGAGGGACACCCTAAAATAGATACAGTAACAAATTCGGTTTTGACTGCAAACACTAGACGTGCTGTTTCATTCATGCTACATAATTGTTTAGTTAAGAAAATCCTCGAGTAATTGTAGAAATCATGTAACTCTCAAAGATACTATAAAAAGTACATGTAAATAACTAAAGGTAAGTAGACAGAAGGACGTGCGAATTTCAATAGTATGGAGGAGGACAACTTGTAATGTAGTTTCAAAGGCACATAACTCATATGTTGATAATTGATATAGCAAGGTTCTCCATCGCAAGGCATTGAATAGGAAAAATAGGCTACTAAACCTCCCGGGTTCCAACTCAAAACCAATTGGCAATGAGTGGAACGACCCAGGATCCATATATGCACTAGTAATAATTCTGTTCTACCCGATGTGGATAAACTATTCTCAACATAGGCAAACATGTCATAGATGCATTAGCAACAAACAAAAACATAATTCAAAACATACAGAAAATATCCACAAATCGGGAGCAAAATGAACGCAATAATTCAACTGAGAAGACGATCACTTCCTGAAACCATACATCGATCGAACTGGCTTATACGCACTTCTAACCACTTTAACCACACACCATAAGCACCTCGATACCCGAAAGCAGCTAACGAAACTTCCAGATCTAAAAGGTTCAACAATCTCGATACGAAAACTAATAACAATTCTCAAATCACACCATACTGGTTAACTTGCTTCCCTCTCTGAATCCAACACCGCATCTTCCTCCACAGCACAACTCCACACGAAAAAACAGTCACGGACACCATACGCATCGAATCTCAACCCTAAATTATAAAATCACATACCGATTGAACATTCAAACCCTAATTCGACAGAGTAGCAAAGGCGACCGAGATTCGAAGTAAACAAAGGGAATCGAATTGATTGCCTACGAGGAGAGACGGTGTCGAAGGGATGGAGATGGCGGCGAATTGACGCGGCGAGGAGGCGGAGAGCGGTGGAGAGAGAGGGAGTTCGTTGGAGGTTCGTTGGAGACGAGATGCTGTCAACCTGTGAGGTTTTTTAGGAAAGAGTTTGGGCTTGGGTGGGCCAGGAGGGTACGGGCTAGTGATGTTGGGCTGAGTGTGGAGCTGGACAGTGAGTTCCAAGTGGCCTTGTCAACACACAATATTATGAATTTGATTCAACTTCAAAACACAGCTTTTCCTTGCACTTTTTTTTCTTAATGATTGATTTTATATTTATACTCATAAATTTTGATGTCTTATTATATATTTTTATTTTTCCCTTGCAGATATACAATACAAAAAATAATCACTTTTTAAAAATAATGATTGCATCTCTTACGCTGTTGTAATTTATCATTTTATTGGTTCTGATTTTTATATTTTTTTTACAAAAAATATAACATATTGACTTAAATCGCATTTTAATGATTGTGTCCATTGATTATAACAAACCCATTGCTTTTATAGTATTTTGAGAGAATGGAGTGAAAAAAGAAAAGGAGAAAAAATAATAATGGAATTGATTGCGTGATATAAAATAAATAATATAGATGTTTTGATAATTTTATAAGAAAAAATTTCAAATATAAAAATATTATAATTTTTGTAGAATATACGGAGGAAATATTCATGATTGACTTAAATAACACATTGGCTTAAATCGTATTTTAATGATTGTGTCCATTAATTATAACAAACCCATTGCTTTTATAGTGTTTTGAGAGAATGAAGTGGAAAAAAGAAAAGAAAAAAAAAAATAATAATGGAATTGATTGAAGTGATGTAAAATAAGCAATATAAATATTTTGATAATTTATAAAAAAAAAATTTCAAATATAAAAATGTTATAATTTTTGTAGAAACTACGGAGGAAATATTCATCTTTGTTTGTTATTAAAATAACTATGGCCCTTTTCATTTAAGAAAGAAAAATACACTATGGCCCCTCGGACATTAACACCATGGTCGTATGTTTTTTCAAATTATTTGTTTGATGTTATTTTTATTTTAAGTTATTTATTTTTATTTTATTGGTTGATGAAACATAATTATTTATTTTTTATTTTTTATCTGAAATGGACGAAACAGAGGCCCGCACCCTCTGGTCCTCCACGTGGCACCTCTTCATGTCCCAGCTCGCCCCTTCCGACTCCTCCGGCAACTACACCCGCCCCGATTCCCAGTTTCTTGGGCCCACCACCTCTTCCCTCTCCTCGCTCCACCTCTACGCGGCCCATCCCTGTCCATGGGCCCACCGCGTCCTAATAGTCCGATCCCTATTGGGCCTGGATGCCCAAATCCCCGTCTCCCTCGCGTCCCCCGGCCCAAACCGGGGATGGGTGTTTGAGGGAGGAGGGGGTGATGGGGTCCACGGGAAGGGGACGTTGAGGGAGGTGTATGGGATGAGGAAGGGGGGGTATAAGGGACGGGCGACGGTGCCGTTGTTGTGGGACAAGGGGAGGTTGGAGGTCGTGTGTAATGAGAGTCGGGATATAATTGTGTGGTTGAATGAGACGTTTGGGGATGGGATTGATCTTGCTCCAAGTCATTTGATGGGGAAGATTCAGGAGTGGAATCGGGTGATTTATCGGAGTGTGAATAATGGCGTGTATAGGTATGGTTCTCGTTTGAAATGTATGCAGTTTTATAGCTGCTGGAATATAAAGAGACCGTATACCACTAAAAAAAGAGAAAGGTATGTCTCTTGATGACCTTAGAGAGCGGGGAGGTCCTGATCACATTGTTGAGAGAGTTGGACACTAGGGTAAGTCAAGGTTGTTATAATGGGACAGTGAGGAGAGGAATCGTGTTATTTATCCGGATGTACACGATGGTGTATACAGGTTAGTTGATGTGAGCGGTAGAGTTTGACATTGGGTTGGGTCGAGGTTGTTATGATTTATATGGTCTCGGTGAAGTGTAACCCTTCTTTAATGATGTGATCAAAGTTTCCACATTCCCTGAATAGGAAACGGTCTCTCTGTTAAATAACAACAGGATATAAACCGCGTACATCTTGTCTCTTTTGACCCATGTATTTTACGGGATTGTATGGGTCATTGCCTTTTGAGTTGAGGTTGCTATGAGGTATGG
This sequence comes from Drosera capensis, assembly GCA_001925005.1. Taxonomy (NCBI): domain Eukaryota; kingdom Viridiplantae; phylum Streptophyta; class Magnoliopsida; order Caryophyllales; family Droseraceae; genus Drosera; species Drosera capensis. The sequence goes on from LIEC01012062.1 coordinate 135,851, forward strand.
CTTGTGCGTTGATGTGGTTGTGTGGATGGATATGGTGGTTTTGTAGGTGCGGGTTTGCGCAGAGTCAAGAGGCATATGATTCTGCGGTGAATGACTTGTTTGGGACGTTGGACATGTTGGAGGAACATTTGGAGGGTTCGAGATATCTCTGTGGGGATGTGTTGACGCTGGCGGATGTTTGCTTGTTTACGACCTTGATTAGGTTCGATCTCGTGTATAATGTGCTGTTCAAGTGTACGAAAAAGAAGCTGTTGGAGTATCCTAATCTGTATGGATACATGCGAGATATCTATCAGGTTAGGCTCTCCATTTTTTTAGTGATCATCCTTGGAGTTTTTATATATTGATATCCTGCGTGGTGTATTGTGAATGTGGCCTGCTGCTTTTAGATGTGTATCTTTGATGATTCAGTGCTTGGAGTCGATTCAAATTCTCGGTGATGAGCTGGTTTTCTAAGAAAGAGATGTTTAAAGCACTTCCTGGATGGTTGTGATATTATCTGTAATTAAGGATAATAGGAGAATGAGTTGTTCGCACAAGCTGATCTTGCGCATGTTAGAAGTGTGAGCAGTTTTTAGGAGCTGTTCTTGGGATGAAAATTAGCCTTCTTGATGTCGAAAATCAGGAATGAATGTGATGCAAAACCAGTAATTCCATAATGCTTGAAAAATCCTGCATTTTAAGACTGCAGCTTCTTGTATTCGCCTTCTTATATCACCCTTCACCCGAGGGCCAGGTCTGACTCTCATCATCTGCATCATCACCTCTTATTCAGTAGATTCGACAAACAATGCCCTAGATCAGCTTGAGCTTCTGCTTAAAGTGATAATTTTTTGAGATCGTTTGTCTATCAATCTTGTTCTTTTGAGCCAGATATACATGATGCAATCATATTTTTTCAAATTTTCCTTCGCATCATCACTATTTGTCACATTTTCTTAGAGGATATATATACTATGTTGTGCAGATCCCTAAAGTTGCAGAGACATGCAATTTTGAAGCTATCATGGATGGTTACTACAAGATCCTCTTCCCTCTAAACCCTGGCGGTATACGCCCTGTTATGCCCGCTGGTTGTGGACATGAAGCCCTCTCCAGAAGTCACAATAGGGAATCGTTATCTTCATCTGAGAAAAGGCTGGAGGCTTCCTTGCTGAAGTGATGCCAACTCGAGAAGCGATCTGTAACCATCATCTGCCATTTTTGTTGTACAAGTAACAAAGCTAGTAAAAGCTTCTCTTTCCTATTGATAATCTTGCTTTGCGTCTTCCCGTATATCACTTTCATATTTCAAAGTAGGAAGATGTACAGATTCGAAGAATTGCGGTAATCTTCCGTAATCCAAAGAAATATAAACTCTTGTTAATATTCAGCCAGATAGTTCCTTGTTTCTTTGGGTTTCGTCTTTGGGTTGTATAACTGTGGTAGATCTTTATGAGTAGCTCAGCATTGTTAATGCTAATTTGTATGGATGAACTTAATACTGATGATACATGTCTTCAGTTCGTACTCAGCGATATTTTCCGACTTGAGTTCGAGTTCGAATAATATCCAACTCGAGATGAATAGCAACTGTTTATTATGAATATGTAGTAACACGATCCGACTCGGCTCGTTTACACCTGACAAGATGAGAAAGGACCGTCTATCATCAACTTCAAATTCAATTTGTGTGTTTGCTTAATAAAAAAACTGGTATCAATTGCCCAGCGTTAGGTGAGGTGCTTGTGCTTGACAAACAGAGTCTGTAATTTTTTTAATGTTTATTTCAGGATTAGGTGAGCACAAGGCAACTTGAGAATCAACTCAACGGTACACAGAAAATATAATGCATTGACAATTTTAGTTTTTACTTTGTTGTTTCTTTTTGAAGAACACGAGAGTTAAAACACTGACAAGTGAGACAAGTTTAGAGCAAGTCCAATGTTACTTACATATATAACAAACACAATCTATATTATGACAAGAAATAGTAATATTTGTTATACTATCTATATGTTATTTCAATGTAATTATGTTATATTATGATTTTATCCTTGATGATGAAGTGTCGAGGTACTGAGTTCGACAACGAAAGTTGGTTTAAAAGATCCTACGAATTTGCCTAAAGGAAAATCCTTCGGGATTTTCTTCAAAAAGGAAAAAAGGATGAAGGCGCATATGTGTGTGAATGAGTTTATATCTTTTCTTCGTTTTTATTTTTGCCTAAAACTACTTGTGCTACAAAATAGCATTTGTTATTTTTGGTGTCAAATTTGATATAACTTTGACAAAAGCAAAATTTGCCTACTCAAAAACATGTCCATTGGAGTCATACATTTATAGAACAATTGCTATTATTTGACAAGAACATCATATTTAGTATGTACATTGGCCTTGCTCTTATAAGCACAGAAAATTGATCTATAAGTTGTTGCATTAGTCATGCTAACTACATCGACGGTAAAAAGCAAAACAAAGCAATGAACCCACCTAATCCTGCCAATTATAATAGATAGTTGTTGACACGAAATGTGATCTTCATCTATATATTACAGTATCAAACAGTCATCAACTCCGAAGTCCTACATGTTCTAAAAAATCACACAAAATAAAAATTGGAACCCTGATGGCAACTTTTTAACTTCAAGTGGAACATGCTAGCAAGTTAGGTGAAAGAACAAATTAATTATACCACCATTCATGTATCACAAGCATCTTATATGTTCTATAAATCCAAAAGTCCACTTTCATTGTCTCAATAAACCTTTCACCTGTGTGTTGTTCTGCTCCAGCTCGGTGTTTCCCTTCTCATCGATCACCAAAACAATGGGAAAGAATCATGAAGAAGTTCAACTGATCGGCACATGGGTGAGTCCGTTCGTGTTCAGGGCGAGGGTCGCCCTGAACCTGAAATCCGTCTCCTACGAGTTCCTTGAGGAGAAGGTCGGAGCAAAGAGCGACCTTCTCCTCAAGTCGAACCCAGTTCACAAGAAGATCCCTGTCCTCATCCACCACGGCAAGCCCATCTGCGAGTCCCTCGTCATTGTTCAGTACATAGACGAGGTGTTCGACGGTGTCAAGATCCTCCCTGAGGATCCTTATGATCGCGCCATTCATCGTTTCTGGGCTGCTTTTCTTGACGACAAGGTGATGAATCTGTATAAGCTCTCTTTTCTACAGTTGTCTATTATTTGAAGATCGCGTGTTTGGTCCCTTGGTCAGGCATTCATATGATCAGGAGTTCTTTATTTTACTAATGGTGATATCGATAGTTAAGTTTTGCATACAGATCAGTCCATGGGATGAATTCGTCGATCGAATAATAGTCTCAACGCTCTATGAGGATGCACATGAACATGGATCATGTATATCCTATCTAAACCTTATCTTTAGAAGTTAAATGTGATGAGTTTTCAGCAGTCTGTATTCTCTGTCAATTTTAGAGAGTTATTATTAAATCATGTGGGAGTTTTTAAATATTAACAAATGCGAAGAAGAATTTTTCAAGAGACTATAGAAATGATTCTGACTGAAGTTTTTTGACATCAAACTGTAACAAATTAAGATCGGTGGTTCGTTCGTTCTTTCTTGCAGTTTTTTCCAGCACTGAAGACAATAAGGATGGTACAAGGCGAGGAAGTCCAGAAGAAGCTGGTCGAGATAAAAGAAGGTCTGGCATTACTCGACGAGGCACTGGTCAAGCTAAGCAAAGGCAAACCCTTCTTCGGGGGCGATCAGCTTGGGTACTTAGACATCGCGCTGTCTGGCTTCGTGGCATGGATTCAGGTTCGAGAGAAGACCTACGACGTCAAGCTGATCGATGAGTCCATCATTCCTAACCTCGCTGCCTGGGTCGATAGCCTCAGAGCCCATCCGGCCGTCAAGGATATCATTCCCACTGCGGATGGACTCATCGAATGGGTTCGGGTTAACTTGGGTCCTCCTCCTGCTCCTGCTGCCAATTAGTAACAATATCGATCGACGAGTCGAGGCAAAGAGTTGGTTAATGATGCTAATTAGATGTTATGTGATGGATGGTTTTGATATATGTGTTGGTCCTGTGGGATTTGTTTATCTTGTAACAAGAGTGCAACTCAGTATTTTGCAAGGCTGCTATCATGCGTTTATTTATGAATAAATTTAACAATCTCCCGCTAGCACTTTTTCCTTCTTTCTTCATATGTTTGGCTGATTAAGCTTCTTTGTAATATCTTATTGTTTGATTAGTGGGTGATCTTGTATCTTCATTCTGCAGTCAAGTTCATGAAAATTGTGAAAATTTGTTGCTTGTATCATTTACATGCTTGATGCTTAGCCTTGATTAGTACATTATCTTATCTGCCTTTCTCGAGTCCCAAACGTCATTACCAAGGCCGATTTGGAGCTGAAGTTAAGTTAAACATAGGTATACTTAGCGAAGTCGAGCTAGAGCTCAATGTCACGGGTTAATTTCTCACAACCCGTGCGGCACTCAAATTACTCAGACCTTCGTTTGAGTTCAGTCAAACTCGAATGTTAAGAGGCTAAAGTAAGAACAATGCAAGAGAACGAGAACTTGAAAGCAAGAGAGATGTTGATCTCCAAAGAGATTGTTTTTGTATTGAATTGGATGGTTTGGCAAATGAGATAATACCACTTTATATACAACTTCTCCTCCACAATGAACGGTGGAGATCAAAACGATCTAACGGTGTATAATTATATGTAGATTTTTTGATACAAACCTATCCAAAATAAAGTTTTTACGGCTTCTAGAATATCACCTCCCTAGATCTTTACCTCCCTTGGATAAACTTGGACTTGACTTTGGTCCAAGATGAATTAGGCTTCATTTTAGGCTTGACTTCAAGTTGGGTAAACCCGTATCATCATTTTTCAAGCGTGAGCCTCACCATTTTAGTCCATCTGTGACATAAGCTAAGCTAATCATTATATAATGTGCCCATCGAATAATCGAATGGACCAGACTATTCGAAAGACCAACATGCAAGTTGAATCTAGGACGCAGGCCTTCGTCTGGGATTTTTTTTAGGGATCAATCTATGGTGTTTCTGAATATCAGGGGAAGAATTTTTATTTTTTTCCTATCATTTTAGGAAAAAATTCACTATCTCTCTAAACAAAATCCCAGTTCAGCCTCTCGGCCCAACTTTCAGCCCATATACTAGAGTCTCAGCCCAAACCACATCTCCCCTTCCCCAAAAACCCTATTATAAAAAACCCATCACTCCTCCCATTTCGCCATCACCAATCTCCGTCGCCGCAACACACCGCCATTAGCAATGTCGAAGCGAGGTAAGACCCTAATTTTCCCCCAATTTCAATCCTCGATTCCAATCTCTGAATCGCTGGATCACTGATTTCGATCTGTGACCTCGATTCATCGATTTCTGATTCGATTCCCTAATTTTTGCAGGACGAGGAGGCTCAGCGGGAAACAAGTTCCGAATGTCGCTGGCTCTGCCAGTGGCGGCGACCGTGAACTGCGCGGACAACACGGGAGCGAAGAACCTGTACATCATATCAGTGAAGGGGATAAAGGGGAGGCTGAATAGGCTGCCGTCGGCGTGCGTGGGAGACATGGTGATGGCGACGGTGAAGAAAGGGAAGCCTGATCTGAGGAAGAAGGTCATGCCGGCGGTGATCGTGAGGCAGCGGAAGCCGTGGAGGAGAAAGGATGGGGTGTTCATGTACTTCGAAGGTAGACGGGATAAGGGATCTATAATCCATTGGTTTCGCCTGCTTGGTTGAGATGTTTTGATTGATCTATGTTGTGATTTGATTTGTTTGTGAGTGATATGTTATGTGATTGTGTGAGATAATGTTGGGAGAGACTCTCATTTGTGATTTTGGGAGTTTTCGAATGGTATATAGGTAAAACATGGGTTATTGTTTATGTTTCGATTACTTTAAGGTGGAGTTTGATGATGTTTCTGCTCCTGGTCTTTTTATCCAGAGCTCAAGTTTCATATGATGTCTCAATACAAGTTGAGATTCTTTTAATCTCACCTTATAGTCCGAATTATCTGTAAATAAGCATGAGTCTTCTCGGTATTCAATCTCGATTAGGGATTTATGACCTTTGGTTTTGTGTGTGGATGTAATTTGAGTTGCTTACATGCTGGAGGAGTGTTTTGACGGGATGTTTTTCTTATTATAAATATGTTCAACTGTGTTTCCGGTTTTCATAATGTTTATGCATAGCTTATGTAGAATTTATCCTTTTTTTATTCTACGATACAAGTTGGTTAAAAAATATGCTGCATGTAGTGTTTGTGCTCTGGTTATTTTACAGAAGTGCTCAAAAATATGGTTCAGTTGATTTGAAATCAAGTATAGTCCGGTCATTAGGGGTGGTTTTGTGGGATTATTGAACAGTGAAGGTTTTAAGCAACATGGGAATTGCTTGATTAAGGGATTCTTGTATAGGATTTGGCTGCGAATTTAGGATCGTATGAAGACAATGTTAGGGTGTGTGGACTTAAAACTATGGTTGTGGCTATTGTAACGCCTTATTCATGTTGTTGTATTAGCTTTGTCTCAGCCTTTTATTACCTTTGGATGCTTCTTCTCTATTTAATTGGTGGTTGATAAGTTTGTTTCTGATTGATGATATATATGTTTCTGATGGTTGCTCTTCAATGCATTGAGTTCCTACCTATTGGTTGCTCGGTATTGGGAGCATATAGGAAATATTCAGCTTTTAAACAGCATGATGATTTTTCTTTTTTCATCGTGTTACCTGTCTACTGGTACATGTTTTCCACATTGGTTTATGCATTGAGTAACAATTTTCATGCGCATCTGCATTTCTTGTTGGTTCTTGTGGAAGCGATTTTGATTCCGAGATTTTCTCTATGCTTATATGTAGCCTGTCACTCATCACATCTTTGGATTTGTTTTCAGATAATGCTGGAGTCATCGTGAATCCAAAGGGAGAAATGAAAGGTATTTGCTTGATATCTGGCTTTGTTTGTTTTATCTATGTTATGTGAAAGTTTAAAGTTTGCAAATACTTCCATCTGTGATTCTGATCATACACTTTATTCTGTTTTATCTATTTGATATTGGTGTTTGGCTAATCTGTTTCTGCTGCTTGATGGTTGCAGGATCTGCAATTACAGGACCAATTGGAAAGGAGTGTGCTGATCTGTGGCCGAGGATTGCGAGTGCTGCCAATGCCATAGTTTAGGATGCCGTTGGTCTCACATCTTTATGTACCGTGCTTGAATTTATGTTGTAGTTTTGGATGTTGTGTTACAGTCACTGGATGTACTTTTTATATTGTCTTGTTTTCTTGTTTCTCGGTGACAATCAGTTCCTTTCATTAAGATGATGATTATATTACAGTTCATTGCTTATTGATCACATAGTCAGACACTTGCGCGGATTGACCATGATTGGAAACTTGTTTGAGCACTTGCGCGGTCTATCTTCTAAGCGGGAGAGGCTAACATATGAATCGAGAATAGCATAAAACAATCTAGAATCATGTGGAACTTGATTGAGCATGCACACAGAACATAAATTCTCACAAGCAGAACTCCGTTGAACCAGACATCCACACATCGAGCACATCGTGTGTAATAGACATATTTCCGAGAGCAGACAGACGCTTCTGGACAATCTTCTAGGTACAGACAAACATGTAGTGATCAAGCTTACAATAGAACAACAATGGATTCACAAAGTGGAACTCAACGCACGTACACACACAGGCCATAAGGCAAACCAGGAGATGGCACATCTCTAGCCGCGGTGAAAGACTACTCGACAAATTCTGTAGCTCTTAGCCACGCGGAGCTAGTTGAATAAGACTGACCAGTGCTCTTGTTCAAAGCTCTGTCCAGCCGTGTTTCGAAAGGAGTGGAATGCCAATTCACCCGATTGTCCTGCATGCACTACCATCATAAATTATCAAAGAGTTCAACAGAATAACCGCAAGAAGCAGCTGCAACAGCTCTTACTTGATCAATACCTCTCGATACTTGCTAGTAGTGTTCGGTATGCCTTTAAATGACGAAACTGAACAACTGTCTGTTATAGGTGTATCATCCAGGTTTCTGATCGGTGATCTCTTTGGCGTAGAAGACGCAGAGAACTTCTTGATCTGTTCCACTGTCAGGAAACCAGGCATCAGCTTATTTTCTTCACTGCGTAGTGAATTTGATTCGTGTGATGGTATAGCTTCCAAACCAGTTGTTTTCGTCTTCGCTTTCGGTGTCTTCTCATTTGAAACCAGCCAGGTTGAGAGGCTGGCATCGACAGCTATTTCTTGATCATGCTTGGATTCGTCAGACTTGGCACCAGACTTGTGGGAAAATGGATCAACAGACGAGTAAGGCTCCTCTTTTGAGGATTTATTCTCTTTCTGCGGTTTTAGTAAAACCGTGTCCTTAGCTTTGACAGATTTCCACTGAGCCGTGTTCTCCACTGGATTAAGCACGGAAGAAACATAACGACTTCTGTCTCGGGCACCATGGTCACATCCCATTGTGCTCCTTTTGATGTCCAGGGTCTGAACATATGACATCGATTCATTAATCTCAGAGTCAACCAACGACTGCAGTGAAACCTTAGCCATGGTCTGTGTTCTGGGACAGACAGCCCCATGACGAGACTCATCTTCAGAGTTATCATAGTCCAATTCATCAAAACTTCCGTCATGATCATCATTATTCTCGCTCTCATCTTGATCCACCTCAAGATCAGTTCGTTCACGATGCAACTCCTCTTCCTCATCTTCATCCTCTTGGTAGCTCTGATACCGGTATGACGAAACCAAACCATTCTGGGACACAGAAGCCGAGTTGGTTGCTTTCACAGAATCACCAACCACTAGGTTCTTGGCCACTTCTCCACAATGTGGTGAAATCACAGCAACCTCATCAACAGAGACATGCTTATATGATGTGATATTCGAGTCAAATGTCACTTTCTTCCTCGTTTCTGAGCTCCACTGCTCTCCTGACTCAACCCTAACACATGAAATCCCCTAACTAATATCAGATTGAAATAGTGTTAAATAAAGCGGGACAAAAGAAGAACCAGCTCGTTAGAGTTAGTCGATTTTCTGTCTAAGCAAAGGCCACGACAACAAATGCGTCT
>LIEC01012064.1:0-93266 GCA_001925005.1 Drosera capensis
ATATACACCGCATGTTCTTGAGGGCACTTGACAAAACCCAAGTTTTTTAGGCATTTGTCTAGTCGCTGGTTCCAGGCTCGAGGAGCTTGACATAACCCATAGAGAGCTTTAGATAGTCGATACACTTTGTGCTCTTGGTTCTTTACTTCATACCCCTCCGGTTGGTTGACGTATACTTCTTCCTCCAACTCGCCGTTTAGGAATGCAGTCTTGACGTCCATATGGTGCACTTGCCATTTGTGTTGTGCTGATAATGCGAGCAGCAGCCTTACGGAATCCATTCTTGCCACCGGAGCAAAAACCTCATCATAATCGATTCCTTGCCTTTGTACGTAACCCTTTGCGACGAGTCTCGCTTTATATTTCAGCATGTTTCCTTCTGGATCTCTCTTTACCTTGTAGACCCACTTTAAACCGACAGGTTTATGACCTCCTGGTAACTCAGTTAGGGTCCATGTCTTGTTTCTTTCAATTGAAGCAATCTCTTGGTCCATAGCCGCAACCCATTTCTTATGTGTGACAGCTTCAGTGAAGTTCATCGGCTCTTGTTCTTCAATTTGTAGCAGCTCTTCTATGGGAAGATGTATCTCTTTAGTGTTTCTCATTAAATCACTGAGTCGCCCGTACCTGATTGGTTTCTCGTTGGGTGTAGTTGTGTCATGGATGCTTGACGATGCTGGCTCTGTAAACGGATGATTGCTCGACGTCGGAGTGTGAGGTGGCGAACTGCTCTTCGTTGTTGCCCTCGGCGACGCAGAGGTCGACCAGTTTGTCGTACCTTGCTTTGGAGTAAGCATCCCTACGTTGGCCTCTTTCGGTGGATGTTTTTCTATCCTCGGCTCCTGTATGGTGAACGTGATTCGTGTCTCAACGTCCCCTTCTGGAATATCATCCCACTTCCAACTCCGGCCCTCTTCAAACACCATATCCCGGCTTACACATACCTTGTTGGTGCGCGGGTTGTAAAGCCTATGACCTTTGCTACCAGGTTCGACACCAAGGTATACCACCGGAGCATTCCGGTCATCGAGTTTCTTGGAGTAAGCAGATGGAACCTTCATGAAGGCCGTGCACCCGAACACTCTTAAGTGTTCTAGGTTTGGCCTTGTCCCTGTCCAAGCCTCTAGCAGAGTCTTTCCGATGAGTGCTTTAGTGGGTACACGATTTAGGATGTATACCGCTTGTCGCACGGCCTCTCCCCAAAAAGCTGTAGGTACGTTCATAGCCTTTAACATGCTCCTTGCCATTTCCACCACTGTACGGTTTCTCTGTTCAACAACACCGTTTTGTATGCTGTGTATAAGGAGCAGTGAGATGTCGCTGAATCCCACTTGTTTCACAGAAACTCTTGAAAACAGCTGAGAGAAATTCCCCTCCTCGTTCTGTTCATAACACCTTCACTTTGCATCCGGCTTCGTTCTCTACAAGAGCTTTGAACCGCTTGAACTCATGAGAACATCGTTTTTCCTCATGAGCATATATACCCATATTTTCCGAGTATAGTCATCCATAAGCAGCAAGAAATATTTGTTGCCAGCGGCTATGGATGGAAATATGGGGCCATACAAATCAGCATGCACCAAATCGAGCCGCTCCTTGGCCCGATGTGTTGACATGACAGGGAATGGGAGACAAGCCTGCTTTGCAATCGAGCAAGCATCGCATAACTGCATAGGGTGCTTTATCTTCGGCATACCAAGCATCATTTTCTTGTCAGTCATCACCTTGAGAGATTGAAAATTCACATGCCCCAATCTTGCATGCCACAGCCACGCTGGCTCTGACATGTTTGCATACAGACACACTGGTTCTTTAATCTCTATCAAGACTTTGTATAAGCGATTAGGAGAACGCCTGATTTTTATGAGCAACCGGCCACATGTGTCATACAAGGTCAAAAATGCTCCCAACATGACAACCTTGCTACCACCTTCAGTTAATTGACCGATGTGATGTTGGTGGATAGGGCCGGAATGTAATATACCTGTGTCAGGAATCGTTGCTCCCCACCCTTGAATTGGAGCAATACTGTTCCCTTTCCTTTGATCTTCACGGTTGAGTCATCGCCAAACCTCACATGTCCTTGAATTGACTCATCAAGGTCGTGGAATTTTTTTCGGTCACCGGACATGTGGTTACTCGAACCCTTCCGGCTGAGTGACGTAGACCTCCTTCTCTAACTCTCCATTAAGGAATGCTGATTTGACATCCATATGGTGTACCTCCCAACTCCGATTCGCAGCAAGTGCAAGTATCACCCGAACACTTCCTCAAAAGTCTATGCCTTGTCTCTGGACATACCCTTTAGCCACTAGCCTAGCTTTGTGCTTAATAACCCGTCCGTTTGAGTCCTTCTTCAATTTGAACACCCATTTCAAACCAATGGATTTATGGCCTGGTGGAAGTTCGGTCAGAGTCCAAGTGTTGTTCTTCTCAATGGACTCCAGCTCCTTCTACATTGCTTGATATCAGGCATTCTCAGCTGCTACTTCTCGGTAGCAGGTTGGCTCGTCAGACTCCAACATCATCAGCTCATCTTTCGAGAAAAATTCTCCTCCACGGTCCGTTCTCAAGGTCTTTATTCTGTGATTAGTCAAGTTCTCTATCTGAACCTTGAACTTCTTGAAAAGAGAACATGCTTCGTCTTTTTTTTTTAGTGTATAAACCCACATCCAACGGCTATAGTCATCGACAATAAGGAGAAAATACGAGTTACCGCCAAGTGTGCTTGGCGTAATTGCCCCACATAGATTGGCATGCAGCAACTCTAGCGACTTCTTTGCTTTGTAGGTTGTCTCGTACGGGAAAAGGAGCCTAGTCTGCTTAGTTGTCAAACAAGCCTCACAAAGCTTGTTCGGATGTGACACCTTTGGAACTCCAAACGTCATCTGCTTTTCTCCCATTAGCTTCAGTGTATGAAAATTGACATGACCGAGTCTGACATGCCATAACCATGCCGGATCATCGAGATTGGTTAGGAGACAGATCGGTTTGGCTAACTCCAAACTGATCTTGTATAAGCGATTTGATGTTCGTTTCACGCATATCAGCAATCTGTCGTTGTCATACACCCTCATGGCTTCTCCCACCATGTTGACCTTGACCTCAGTCTCTGTCATTTGTCCAAAACTTATGATACTGCATAACTTTGGTACATAGTATACCTCATGGAGGGTATACTGATCTCCATTCTTGCACTGAAATACGATCGTCCCTTTGCCCAGAAGCCTTGGTCAATAATCTTGACCACTGGCCATCACTATTCCACCGGCCACACTATTACACGTTTTTTGTACAAAAACGTGTTTACATATCATTGATTTAGCCCTATAAATAGGTTAAGAATTCATGTATCAAAAGGCACCTCAATCAGCAATAAAACGAAAATCAGAATAGGGTTTTATTCACCAATCTCTTTGTATCAAACTTACAATTAGCACTCATCATAACCATTATACCTAAAGCGCATAGGGCAGGAACAATTTTAAATAATCTGAACGACAGTTGCTACCGTACTAATCTGTTACCCTTTCCCATTACATACACAATTTTAAATAAACTAAATAAATAATGAATACACGATTAAATTAATAAATAGAGAATAATTATACAAAAAAATGACGTATATACATGTATTATAAAAATGAAGGAAAAAAAAAAAGAAACATACATATAAAGGACATAAAAATGATTTATGTAAATATATAGTAATATGAAAATAAGAATAATTTATACTATTCATATATTTATTTGGTTTTCCTTTTAGTCATTTATTACAACTCGTACAAATTTATATCTTTTTGGTTTTTTTCCTCCTTTTTTCGTGAACTCGAGATGAGTTGAATCAAACCTTAGTCGAGTCAAACTTGAATAGTTCGTGAACTCTTCGATTCGAGTATAGCTCTAATGGCTAAGCAACTCACATGATCATGCCAAGTACATAAAGAGGATGAAATATTTTATTATAAATATCTATCTCATTCATAAAAAAGATAATTTGTCTGTATCATACTCTACAATCATTTTTTAGCAATTAAGAACCCTACTGAATTAAACATCGAAGTGGATCCTGAGAAAACCTTCTCAAAACTCGACCATTGGTTTGCTATTTCTAGTGTGATTACATACGAGGTGAGTATCCAACAATTCAAATCTATCACAATTCAAATCTATCTGATTTTTATTCAAACAATTCTAAACACATTCTTTCGGCTCCGATACCATATAATAAAATCTTTGTATTCCTGGTCAAAGCAAATGACATTGTGTGAAACAACATGATCTCTATGCGCAAATGCTTTAAGAGCATCCATAATGGTTTTAAAAGAGATCTCCAAACTCTGTAACAGTGACGTGGAAAGTGAAAATAGAGAGGATTAAAAATGAGAAAGACTTCAAAAAATAATTGTGCATAATGGGAAAGACTCAACAGTACACGCATACAAAAAAAAACAGGGAAATCGGATGAAAAAAATGACAAAAAGAGTTGTACAAGCGGGGATTGATTGAGATGCGTGGGTTGGGGTGGGTAGCAAGTGAAGGTGTGTGTATGGTGTGGGATTGGAAAAGATATAATTGTATTTTCATTTGGGGAGAGAAATGTGGATGATTAACTTTATATTAATAATATTTGTATCGGATTACGCAAAATAATAAATTTATGTAATTTAGATAATAAAAAAATTAATTAGACAAATATTAGAACTCCAACATATTCTTTAACTATTATCTATTATGTATAATTAGAAACAATGAGTTCATTTTTATAACTATTAAAAATTAAATATTATTTTTTTATAAGCCACAATCACACATCCAATCTCTTCTCCACGTGACGCTCCCTTATCCCTCGATCTCACCCCTCCAACTTCAAATCACCACACAACTTTTCATCTCCATCGTCATTGTCGAACTCAGCCGTCGCCTAACGATGACGTCGTTGAATTTCCTCCATCTTTCACAACAGTGTTTCGCCACGATGGCGGAATTGAGTTACAGTTTCTGAAAATAAAACATACATGAAAATGTAACATACAGGATAGTGAGGTAGCACTCCTTTATGGGATACATACCATTCAACACTATATTTATACACATCGTTCAATGCTAATGTTTTCAATGCAAAGCTGCCACTAGCAAAGCACAGGCGTGCTGCTCGTGCTCCACAGCTGCTCCACAGGCGATAGCGACAAAGTACATAGCAAAGAGTGCAGAGCGGCCATTAGCAAAGTACAAGCGTGCTGCTCGTACTCCACAACTACTCCACAGGCGACAACAGCAAAGTACAGGCATGCTGCAATATTTAACACACCCCCCTCAAATTGGGCTGTGCAAATCGAAAATGCCAAACTTGTCAGACATATAAAAAAATTAGGTGCGACATAAAACCTTGGTTCGAATATGCCTTGTCCGAAGGTCACCAGCTTGGACCCGTTCATGAACAACGTGACAGTCAATCTCAATGTATATTTTTGGGCATAGTGGAACGTCTCAATTGCACAGGGGCATCGGCTTGGGTTGGCGTTGAAATGGATTGAATTTCGGCTAGATTGGTTTGTGTTGGCACCCCTTGGGCTGAAGAAAGTGGAGGCTGGGCGCAACGACGAAGCTGGCTAGATCAACGAAAATGGTTGGGATGAGTCACGTAGCAAATTAGGCTGGACCAGCTGAGGGTTGGTTTGGGGTAAAGAAGAAATATTTTTATGGTGGATTTTGAAATAAATTTTGTAAGAAAAATACATTCATGGAATATGACATCACGACTTACAATAAACCAAATCAAAAACTCTGTAACCTTTATTGCCTGGTGCATAACCTATAAACACAATTTTTTTTGCCCTCTGTACAAATTTACTTGAATTGAAAATGTACACACAACAAAAACAGCCAAAGGTGCGAAGGTATATGTATGATGGCTTTTTATGGAATAACATTTTCAAAGGTGATTTATTATTGAGAATTTTGGTAAGCACACGATTAATAAGGTAGGCAACAGTGAAGAAGCACTCTGCCCAAAATATCTTTAGTAGGCCTGATTGGAAGCAAAGGGAGCAAGGTACCTCTAATAAATGTGTTTGTTTGTGCTCAGCTATCCGTTTTGTTGTGGAGTATTAACGCAGGTGGTTTCATTAAGAATTCCATTTGTGCTAAAAAAGGATTACATTTCAATGGATAAGAGTTCGGGTGTATTATCACATCTGATTTTTTTATTTTGAAAGAAAATTGGGACTTTGTCATGACATAAAAAGCTTTCAAACAGGATTGTGCTTCAGATTTGTTTTTCATTAAATAGATCCAGGTGCATCTAATATGATCATCCACAATAGTTAAGAAATATCTTGACTCACTATGAGAAGGGATAGAATATCCTTCTCAAATATCACAATGAATCAAATCAAAAGAAGAAATGCTTTCATTGGTACTAATTGTAAAGATTTCCTAACAAGTTTAGTTAAAGGACAAAGTGAGCAACAAAAATTGTTATCTCCAAAAGAAACATTAATACTTTTTAAAAAACTTATCAAGCAACGCTCATATGGGTGACCTAAACGCTGATGTCATAAATCTAAAGGTAATTTTTTGCGGCGGCTGGAGTAACAAGTTGATTTTCTGTGCTTGCTGAAGTTGTACAGTTCATCTCTTTCCTCACAGATCCCAATTGTCTTTTTCGTGGACAGCTCCTGAAATACACAGAATTTCAAAAAGAAAATTATAGCATAATTTTTTTTCTTTGGCCAGCTTACTCACAGATATCAGATTATATATAAAAAAATAAACATAAAAGGATTTACTCAATTCTAAATTTGGTCCCAAATTAATTCGACCCATAAGTGAAGCAGACGCAACCGACCCATTTGGCATACCAATTGGTTGATTCGTATAAACTTTGGAACTCAGATTCCACTCAAATGGTGTCATGTGATCCGATGCACCACTGTCTATAATCCAACGATTATAATTTTCAGCCATACCTACAAAGTGTGATAATTGGGCCGAATGGGATAGCCGGACCGAAGCGTCAGCCTGGGCCGAATGGGCTAGCCGGATCGAAGGGCCTGCCTGGGCGAAATGGGCCGTATTAGGATTGATGAGTGCCAAGATCTGATTGTATTGCTTGGTTATAAAGGGAAAACCACTACCTGGCCCATCAACACCCGCACCGCCATCGCCTTGCACGACAGTGTAAGCCGTGGTCTTGTCTTTGCCTTCTTCTGGATACCCATGCAATTTATAACACTTTTCTTACACATGACCCTGCATTCCATAAAAATCGCATATTGGTCGTACCGGGTGACCGTTGCAACGACCCCTACAGAATAAAGGAATAGATCTTCCCAAACCGCGGCATAGGATCCATGGTGAGAATTTGACTTCGGATGGTCGAATAGACGTCGTTCAAACACATGAGAAATTAGAAACTGCATTCCAATTATTGATTTGCAAGGGACGTCTGCGAAACACCGTATTCGCACACGCCGCACGTGCACATTGATATCGGCATGTGCGATCCTAATTCATCCCAAAATATTTTCAGACGGTTGTAGTAACCCGTAATGGTCAGATCGGCATGAGAGAATTCGACGATCAACCACTTGGTGTGAAAATTTTGCACCGAATTACTCGACACGTATCGCTCATGTTGGTCATCCCAAACTTCCTTGGCGGACGTGAAATAAATCATGCTGTTGGTCAATACCTTGGAAATCAAATTCCAGATCCAGTACAATATCATGATATTGCATCTGTCCCATAGTGAATATTGGGACGAAATCGGGTCGGGTTTGGTGACAGATTCGGTGATGAACCCGAGTTTGTTCTTGGGTAAGAGCAAATTTGTTCTTGTCTGATCCGGTGAATATTGGGACGAACCCGATGTCGGATAATTGGTCTTGGTGAGCGGCTGTGCGATCAAGATAATATTCGGATTATGAGAGTGATGGAGGAATAACATAGAAGAAGCATCGACGGTACCTTTGTTATCCTCTAACATGGTTTATAATCGCGACACTTGAGCCGACTAGTGAAGTGGGTATCGGGCAGGGCTTGGCGGCTGAGATGGAGGTGGTAGCGGCGGAGCTAGGTCAAGAGTTAAGCATGACCACAGTCGTCCTAAACCCTTTTCTCAACATCAAGGTCGTAACTCGCATCGCCTCATAGGGCTCACCTTTCTGGCTTTAACACAACCCAACTTCAACTAAACCCACAGAAAGAACTTGGGAAGGGAGGATCACAATGGATATTCTATACCAGATTTGATACCGGCAGACACCTGAAGCATGCACAACCTTTTGTGAAAATAAACCCACAGCCCAACTTCAACTAAACCCACAAAACCCCACCACTCATTAGAGGTATTGCTCTGATACCATAAAAATGAAACATACATGAAAATGTAACATATAGGATAGTGCGATAGCCCTGCTTTATGGGATATATACCGTTCAATGCTATATTTATATGCACCGTGAAATGCTAACATTTTGAATGCAAAGCTGTCACTAGCAAAGTACAGACATGCTACTCGTGCTTCACAGGCGCTCCACAGGCGATAGTAGCAAAGTACATAGCAAAGCATGCAGAGCTGCCACTAGCAAAGTATAGGCATGCTGCTCGTGCTCCACAAACTATAGCATCAAAGTACAGACGTGTTGTTATATTTAACAATTTCAACTACGACTACGTCGACGATCAACGATGGCGACAACAGGGGTGACGTGGTGCGATAGAGGATGGAGAGGGGAGTGTAGTGAATGGTGTTGAGGGAGCCAGGGGGCAATGAGTGCGATGGATAGGAGTTGCGACGGAGGTTTAAGTGAGAAAAGGATATAAAATATTATTATATAAAGATGGAGAGATTTAGATAGATATATAATAAATAGAGATTTTATAAGTAGAGAAAAAAAAGGTTTGAATATGTACAAATCTGTTAAAAGATTTTGATACAATTTTCTAAGACGGATAATTATTCTCAACACTCCGTTCCCAAAAACTTGATTAAAGCTTCAAGCAGTTGCTACAAGTTACAACAAATAACATTATATTTTTTCGTCTCATCCAAATTACAACCTTAATTAAAATAAACAATAAACTTATTCAAACTACGAATCATTAACGATCAAATATTATTTTTATATAAAAAAAATAGTGGTATGTTTATGATAGTTTAAGTTATGTATTTCAATCCTATGTTAGTGAAGTAATTTTCTTACGTCATTGAGGCAAATAACGAA
Source organism: Drosera capensis (assembly GCA_001925005.1). Classification (NCBI taxonomy): domain Eukaryota; kingdom Viridiplantae; phylum Streptophyta; class Magnoliopsida; order Caryophyllales; family Droseraceae; genus Drosera; species Drosera capensis. Next base: position 9,231 of record LIEC01012064.1, read on the forward strand.
ACTATTCAAAATACGTATTGAATAATAAAATAATAATATAACTTTGTAATTTGAATGAAAGAATAGAAATAAATAAGTTACTCTATCATGTAAATTTGACTGCCACCAACCTAGTTCTCAACAAAAACTTAATTGTAGACCTTAGGTGAAAAATATTGAAAAATAAAACAAGATTTGAAATTTGTAAATCAAATCTTTAAAGAACTTTCCTCTCATCCACTTCCTCTGTCTAATTTAAATTATAATAGTTTTTTAATTGTTCAATTCAAATTATAATATTTTCTTATTTATCAATTTTTTCATACAAAAATATCAAATTATCCATACTTTATATCACATCAATCTACGAATCACTATTTCTTTTTCTTCTTTTGTCCATTTTTATATCTCATGCACTCACAACGATAAAATTATCATTCATTATTAATTCAACACACATATAAAGTATCGTATGGGGTCAAACAATTGCAACTTGAATGGTACACAAGAAGTACATCTCAAATACTCTCATTTCCTCCGTCCCAAATTAATTAAAATATTTTTCTTTTTTATCAGTTTCAAAATAAATGAAACGTTTTCATTTTTGATAAGATTTTAATATAAAAAATATCAAATCAATCTCATATGTTATAATATATTCAATAACTTCTCTCACAACTATTATAATAAATCCTACTATCATCAAAAAATATTATTTTCTTAATCAAAATTCATATAAGTTCAATAATCTCATATAAATTTTCGTATCAAATCAAAATATTTCGTTTAATTAGAAACGAAACGAATAATTCAAAAAAGTCAAATTCTCCCTTATGTGTCACCGTGTAAGTGTATATTTAAAAACTCTCTCTCTCCCCTCCCCCTTTTTTTTTTCTCCCCCTTTTTACAAGGCTCATTCTCGAACAATTAATTGAATTTCAAGTCATCTGCTTAGAAGTTAGATCTCTCGCATTAATGAGAAGTCATTGTTAGTTCACAAAACCGTTACGTAAATACATAAAAAGATGAACAATGAACCTTTTTCGTTGTTCGTTCAACTATCGATTGAGATTATTATTTGTGAATTCAATGATTACATAGTTGGAGTGTATACATTTAACTGAGTTGAGTTTACGACAGTTATGATCAAATACTTGGAAGATCAATGAACAATATTTTCTATGAATCTCACCAAAAGATAAGTAAAAAAGTCCAATGCATTAGTCATTTGGGTTGCCAAATGCATAATATAGCATTTATCTATCCATTCTGAACTCTAATGACGGTCATTCTTATTGTTATATAATTTGGCTTTGGTTATTTGTATAGTCAAATTGAAAAATGAAAAGAGCTTTATCATTTTCTCACATCATAATCATTTTGAAGGGAACAAAAAAATTGCGAACAAAGAGAAGAAAAAGAATGAAGAAAAAAAATGAAATGCTAAATTTAGCATGAAATCATTGAAAAACCATATATATATCTTTAATATTACTGATAGGTAAATTATGACTATCAATATGCAAATAGAGCTTTGTCCACTGAATTTGCTCTACAGAGAAAACATCTACAATAACTAAAGATTAGTGTTGTTTATGACAAAAGTTTTCTCAGATCCAATACTCTCATTTCTATTCTTTTATGAATTTCAAAAGATTAATTTGATATGATAATTAAAAAATATATATGTTTCCGCGTCAATTGTGACGCGGATGGGTAATGTCTTTATTTAAATCTGTAATTTATTACTTTTATAGGAATCATTTGTTTGATCGTTTCCTTCATTAAAACTAATTCATCGTTCCTTTCTCCTTTTATAATTTGATCATTTTATATATAAAGAGAAAAATATAAATGGATGAAGAGAGAAAAATTAACGATAAAAATGATGATATTATAAAAAAAATTTAAAATTTTTTTATTTTTGAAATTACTATTGTAAAAAAAAATTATAATTTATTTTTAATAATATATTATAATTTATTTTGGAGATGAGGAAGGAGCGATATATTGTACAAAAAATCTCAATAATTTATTGTGGGCATGGGGAAAATGCGGATATGCTGCTGCACTATGCAGTCAGCAGGCCCAAAAAAGCAAAAACCCCACTTCAGTTACACACAGCACTCTCTAGTCTCCAATCCCCAAAAATCGTTCGGCCACCACTTACCTCTCCCGATTCCCAATACTTCTTCCCTCCCATACTATTATACAATTGTTAGGGACACAAGCGCTTACTATAAGTATTTTCTATGGGTTCAGTTAAACATACCCTAATATGCAAGAACAAGATGATACCTTGAAATGCATAGTCAAGCTGCAAAAAGGCAGCCAGAATTCGTAATTCGTGTTTCACACAAAAAAAAAAAAAAAAAAAACGCTTAGTCATGATTTTTTGATTTAGTTTTCTTTTATTTTTTAATTTTTTAAAAGGCAAACTCCCATCAAAGTCTCTGAAAGATCATAACTTCTCAATCAATGACAGTATTATCATGTCGAATTTACATAACCACAAGAAAGTTACTTTTGTGTCCACAAAATTTATAACAACGTGAATTGAATTGATTAAAATTTTCAACACGTGTTTTAAGAATATTAACATAAATCAAATTTTGAGATATAAATTATCTCGTTCTAAAATAAATACAACAAGTCACTTTTATATGTATTTTGAGCATCTTTATTATTAATGTTAAAGATATAAAATAATACGTCAATTCAAATTAAAATATATAACTTAAACTATTATTACTATTTCATAATAATTATATAAAAAATAATTTTTGTTGGTCCACCCAAGTTAATAAAAATTTCTCCCCAAAACTCCTCTATTGAGATTATTTTAGAACGTAAAGAATATCATTTAATTATTGTGTAAAAATCCGAGTCTCAAAACCTCCTTTCAAAATCTGAATTGTCTTAATTTTTTATGTTGAAAATCAAAAGAGGGTCGCATTATCCAAAAAAGGGAGTTCAATTACCATTACCCAAAAAAGTTGTTGTACAGCCACCACTTTTCTCTCTCCCCCACCCCATTTTTCTCCTCCCCACACACACAGACGCACACTTCCCATCTCCAAATACCGACACAATCTATACTAGTCGCTTGCAAGTCTCTCACCCCTCACCCGTCGCCATGTCCCCTCACCCGACCCGAATCCCCATTCGGATCCCCGAACCCATACTTCCCATTCTCCTCCTCCTCCTCCTCTTATTGGTGGGTCCTACCTATGCGTTCGACCTGTCCACCGACGCCGCGGCCCTCCTCGCCCTGCGCGCCGCCCTCCACGGCTACACCATCCCCTGGAACAACACTTCCACCTCCCCCTGCACATGGCCCTACGTGATCTGCTCCTCGTCTCGTGTCACCGAACTCCACTTGCCGGGGCGCTCTCTCTCCGGCCAAATACCCACTCCTCTCCTCTCCAACCTCACCGCTCTCACCTTCCTCAGCCTCCGCTTCAACTCCCTCTCCGGCCCATTACCCGATGACCTCTCCTCCCTCCCCAATCTTCAATACCTTTACTTCCAGGGGAATAGGTTTTCGGGTCCGATTGGGGAACCGATACTCGGGTTGAAGGGGCTGGTGAGGCTGGTGCTGGCGGGGAATGAGTTCAGTGGTGGGATTCGGGCGGAGTTGGGGGAGTTGAAGGGGTTGAAGACGCTCGATTTGAGTGGGAATAGATTGACTGGGAAGATCCCCAACTTGGGGTTGGATGGCTTGGAGATCTTCAATGTGTCTGATAATCTGTTGACTGGGAGGATTCCGAAGGGGTTGTCCGGATTGCCCGCGAGCTCGTTCGAGGGGAACAGGCTGTGTGGAAAGCCGCTGGCGGCGTGTAAGAAGAAGTTGTCGGGTGGGGCTATCGCCGGGATTGTGATTGGGGTTTTGGTTGTATTGGCTATGTTGTTTTTGGTTCTGTTCTTGTTGTGTTGCAGGAAGAAAAGAGGTGGTGATGAGAATGGAGAAAAGGGAGTTGAGGTGGTTGAGGCGAAGGGGGCGGCGGCAGCGGATGTGGAGAAAGAGGGGAAGACCTCGAATGCGGAGAAACAGCGAGGGGCGGTAGCAGTGGCAGGGGAGAAGGAGAAAGGGAAAGGTGGTGGTGTTGGTTTGATTGATAAGACGCTGGTGTTCTTTGGAGATGCGCCGAAGAACTATGATCTCGAGGACTTGCTGAGGGCGTCTGCCGAGGTGTTGGGGAAGGGGACGTACGGGACGACGTATAAGGCGACGTTGGATGTGGGGGTCGCGGTGGCGGTGAAGAGACTGAAGGATGTCACGGCAGGCGAGGAGGAGTTCAAGGCGAAGATGGAGGAGATCGGGAGGATGAGGCATGAGAATTTGGTTCAGTTGAAGGCGTATCATTGTAGTCCGAACGAAAAGCTTCTTGTTTCGGAGTATATGCCCAAGGGGAGCTTGTCTGCGCTTCTACATGGTCAGTGTTTTCATGATCTTGATCTTCATCTGCATCTACTGAGTTCATGCTATTTTTTCTAGTGATGGATGGAGTTTCAATTTCAGCTCTCTAGAGCAATGCTAGTCGTACCCTATCACTGCATCGCAGCTTGCATTTCAGTCATTGAATTTTTTTATGTGATTGTCGACTTGAAGTTAATCTGAGTTCTATTTCTTTTTTGAGGTTAACCACCTCAGCTGCATTTGTTTTGGAAAGTTGATCTCAGTTGGTGCTTCAATGCTACTGCCTACTGGTTTTTCCATTTCCTGAAGTTGCATAATCATTAGCGCCATGATCAACCAAGTGCTTCCACTTCTACTCTCATGCTCTGCTTGTTTTTCAATGAGATTTGTACTCTATTACATGTCAGGTAATAGAGGAAGTGGTAGAACTCCACTAAGCTGGGAAACTAGGTCAGCAATCGCCTTCGGAGCAGCTCGTGGCATCGCGTACATCCACTCGCAGGGCCCCACGACTGCTCACGGCAACATCAAGACGTCAAATATGCTCCTGTCCAACTCCTACGAAGCTCGGGTCTCTGACTATGGCATTGCCCAGATCGCGACCCCTAGCTCCCCTCCTCACCGCGCCACTGGCTATCGTGCCCCAGAGGTGACCGATCCCCAAAAGGCCACTCAAAAGGCCGATGTCTACAGCTTTGGAGTCTTCCTCCTGGAGTTGCTGACGGGCAAGAGCCCTGCACAGACTCCTGTGAACGAGGAAGGGGTGGACCTGCCGCGGTGGGTCCAGTCCGTGGTGAAGGAGGATTTGGCCTCTGATGTATTTGACATGGAGCTCCTTAGGTATCAGAACGTCGAGGAGGAGATGGTGCAACTCTTGCAGCTCGCCATTGCTTGCACCGCACAGCACCCTGATAGCCGCCCTACAATGGAGGATGTAAGGATCCGTATCGAGGAAGCTTGTCGTCCCACCTCGCCCCAAATGCTGGACCCTGTTAGCGACATTGTTAGCGATGCTGACAATTATCAGTCTCCCTGAGTGAAAGTACAGTGGACAAGTTCCTGCATCAGCTTATCCCATATGGTTCATACTTCATACATTCTTCGGCCCCGCCCCTACTTTGATTGTTATGTTTTTGTTCCTTCATCTGAGCTGGTTATTTTCTTTTAGAATCTTTTTCGGGTTTGTATTGTTTGGAGAATTTCATCTACAGAATTGTAATGTTCTCGTACAAATTGATATGATTCTTTATTTGTGTGGAAAACAGAAATGTGAATTTAGTCTCGGTTCTTGGTGGAATGTAATGATATCGCTTTTGGGACACATCTGATTTGGTGTGAAATTGGCTTCTTACTAGCTTAGCTTCTTCAGTTGTTGAACGGATCCTTTCATTTTGGTAGAAGGTATTCCTTGAATATACGTGCATGCAAGTCTAGGATTGGAAAGAACTTATATCCTATCGATAAGATTTGTTTTATTTTAATAAAATCTTGATCTTAACTCAAAAAAAAAAAAAAAAAACTTGTATCAGACCTCGGGCAGTTGACTAAGTGGAGGAATTGGATAATACAACGAAGCTCTTGTCTATGTTGTCTTAGTCTAATGTTAGGTGAATATATGGAGATTGAGGCCACCATTTTATTGTCATTAAGCAAATTTTTTGGATGTTAAATTTTGATTAGAAAATGACTAAATCCAAAAAAAAAAAAAAAACTGATTTTGGAGTATCCATATTTTAGAATGTAAAATAAATTTATCAAAAAAAATTATTTTGGAATTAATTATTTATTCTTAATGTATCATTATGCTATGTTTTGATGGAAAATCAATGAACAGAAGATAAGATAGCGGTAATGTTGTTGTCTCATCTGTTTTCTTTAGCTTGGATGCCAGTTGTGATATAGTGTAACAGGGTGGACATTACATTAATTCTTTCGGTTGAGATGGTGTCATCAACAATGAACTGCAAATTCCAGCCACAGCAGTCTACTCTCTACAGCATGTGCTTTGGTTCTGATTTTGATTTTCCCTTTCATCATCATATTTTATAGTGACATTAAATATACCTTTTAAAAGAAAAGAGAACCATTTTGTGATGGTTGGAGGGCCGTCGAGGTGGTTGGTTAAGCATCATATGGTTGTCCAGCTTAATGCTCGACCCCTTTATGCTGTCAGCGTCAGTGCTCTGTTCTGTCATTTTCTTGGTATATATACAAAATATTTATAATACAGTACGGAGTATTTATATTTATTTGATTTTACTCTGTCATCTGCTGTATGGCGATGGATCCAAGTACCTGGGATCGGACCCATTTTGTCATTGTTTATCGAGTAGTAAATTTTACAATATTAAAAAAGTTCGATGCAATAAAGGAGGTGTTGCCGTGTTGGGTTTATTGCTGTATTTTTTTATACCTTGTGCAAAATGATAATTCGATAATATTTTTATGTCCGATATTGTAATGTTGAGATATATCGGTTGGGAGGTATCCATAATCAATGAAAGATTGTTTTCTAGATAATGTTATTTTGATCACAATTTAATTATAATCATTTGATTCGACGAGATTTTATATGAGAATGTTGAATTTGTATCAAATTTGATTAAAAAATTTTTTTTATAAAGAAAGTGAGATATAAATGGATTTAGAAATGAAAAAAAAAAGGAAAAAAAATGATGCGATAGTTTGATTATATTAATATAAATTTATTATCAAATAATAATTAAAAAATAAAAACATTATTTTTATTTCAAAATAACAATAAAATATTTAAATTAAATTAAAACAAACAAAATATGCATATTGGATAGTGCACCATTCAATCTTAGTGGCTTGGTTTATTTTACTTCAAGTAAAGAGCAAAGCGGGGGTAAGTGGCAGATGTACTGTACTTGCAAGTTGCAAGTCCCAACATTCAATGGAAGTGGAAGATCCTGAGGCGTTGGCTACTTTTGGTCACTTCAAGTATATTTTGCGGTGGAATGTAGAGATAGGATAGAGTACACAACGGCATAAGCATTCAATGTGGACATGCACTGCTGCAACGGCCATCAGAACCTATCAAAAGAGCAAGTAAAACGAATGCTATTTGTTCGAGACGAGCCGAACTCGTCTTGTTTAGCTATTTGTTCTATTTAGGGTCAACTCGAGTTTGTTAAGGGTTTTGCTCATTCGGCTCATTTAAAAGCTTCCTCATTCATGATTTGTTAGAGCAAGAAGTAGATGACCAATACAATAAAAGATAAATCTTGTTTACAGGTGAAATCATAGGGATGCTCGTTTCCGTCATCCTGAGGATTTTACTTATGTGATTAATCTGCCTTGTGAAATACGGTTTTGCCCCAAGTTATATCATGGTAACCTTTCTTGATTGATGAGTTCTGATTACTTTGTAACGCTGTTCTCGTTTACGGCTCAGTTCTTTAAGGGCTCGGTTCAAGTTAATTTTTGAAAAAGAAAATTTATGTATTATACTTTTTATAAAATATAAATTATACTCCCTCCGTTCCGGAGAGGATGCAATAATTTGACTTGTCACACGTGCGATGCAAAGTTTGGCACACGTGCAACGACGATTCAACGTAATTTTTTTACAAATTTATCATAAAATATCAATTATTATGTAACTTACGTATTTCAACATAATACATATTGCAGGATGATCAGATCTGATTTGATAGAAAAACAACACTTGTATTCATACGTATAAAATAATAAAAAATACTTATATGTTGTATCTTTTGTGAAATGAAGGGAGTATTTAATATACAGATCTAATTACCTATAGAGCAACTATTTCAATAATAATTACCCATAGAGCAATCATATTTTCAAATTTTTCCTAGAGAGCCACAGAAAAATCACCGATCCTAATATGCCCCTAAACCAAATTAGTTCCCATAACTTAAATTATATGATTTTCTTCACTGTTTTTATAGGTTTTAAATGTCCAAACAAAATATTTCGTCCCAAATTTATTGTTAGCTCTTCAACACCACAATCCTCTATTCTTCTTCTTAAGCTCATTATCCATGACCTCCTAGTTTTTTATGCTAAAATTTTAATCATATTTTGTGACAAATTGAAGATGACGGACTTCAAATTGAAGGTGTGCTCGAATAAGACATCAAAGAAAAAAATTGGCTCACGATCTTCGTCTCAAGCCACGAAGCAATTGAAGGTATTGGAACCATCATCCATACGACGAGATCTGCCGAGGGTGACAAAATCGGTTATAAAAAAGATGCATGAGTGAATTTGGCTACATCTCCACGAAGCTTGAAAAGAGGAAGCTTGAAAAAAGATGACGACAAAAATGGCTCTAGTTTAACGGATACAACCCCATGAAGCATGAAAAGAAGAAGGAAATCACAAAAAAATAGGTCAAAATCGTGCAAAATAATGTAAAGATGTAAAAATAAGACTTTGTTTGTAATGCCCCAAATTTTTTAATATTTTCATAGGAATCTACGTGTCATTACTGTCGTTGGGCCCAACGCCTAAGTTTGACAAAAGCTATATATCCTGAGTTAGTCATAAAAGTTAAGTTAAGTATATATATACATTATTAGTTTAGAAACTTTTGATATACCGAATCAGAATCCAGAATATCTCCTTAATAGCGGAATTTACATCTTTTTTTAAGAACAGAATAATTTTCACACATAAGTTACATCTAATATCAAATCTTACGTCACATTTCTCCTCTAAGTCTTACTCCTATAACAAAGAGAAACAAAAAGTCACATAAAAATAGTTATCGTGTCCTATAGGAGCTCAATAACGTGTCGACCCCCTTCCCAGGGGGATGCATGAGAGGATGAAAATAAGAAAAGTTGATCACTTAGATGATACATTTGAGAACTCTGGAATCAAGACATGAGTCAAATAAAGCATGTTAAACGCATAGATCATCTACTCCAGCATATTGGAACAAACATATTACTGAGACAGCACAGATTGACAAAGCAAGTATTGAACCAAATAACACCACCATACTAAGCATACTTCTCCCTTCAAACTCCGATCATTTATAGGTTTATGCGTATTTCATCTCGCGAATGTCCTAAATATGTTATTGGGAGCACCCTAAACTCAGAGTATCAAAGAAACTGAGACAATGATACTGTGACACGACAGGTCCCCAAATCAAATCTCACGCAGTGTTGCACTTATCAGTTCACTCGAGACTCTGACATACTTATCATCATATGCATCACACAGAGACGACAATCGATAGATATCCTCAATGTTATAATTGTGTCCTTGACGAGACTTATTTAATTTCATAAATAAACTCTCTTCAACTTTAGGAAAAAGGATATCTGCGAAAGGGGATCAGAAAACTGGAGCCTAGGGTCTCCTGTAATGAGATACCCTAATACCAAAATGACCTCACAGGATCGATAAAAGAATGTCACCACCAAGTCATTGTATAACACAAACGACAGACACAACGCTCTTTGTGTTTTATACCATGGAGTTATCTCATCAATTTATTGATTCACACTCCTTTAACACATTCATCCTCATTATATCACCAAACAAGGCATAACACACACCATATAATAACACTCCACAACACTAAGTATTTATCACACAACACATAGTAGTTGTAGTCAGAATTTTACATCAATCACATTTAGTGCTACGTTCAAAGATTCCAATGCATTAATTTATACTCACGGTATAATAATACGCATCGCCACACACAATAAATCTAAACGTTGCCTTCTTACACCGTTTTCCATACACACGCGTTCAACTTTTCCTTTATGTGTCAACAAACTTTGTCTGCAACTCCTGTAACATATTATGATTCACATATTAATATATTCTTTTGTGAATTCTTGTTCACGTTATAGAGTTAAACATTTTTTTTCGTATTTTATGAAAAACCATCATATTAATATTAAGATGTGATGTTAGGCTTTGTACAAACCTTTGACACTTATTTTGATTGTCCATGATGATGATTTTATTTATTGAATATTATTAGAGGTATTTGTGAATTTTGTTTTGGAGTTATTTTCGATCAAAATGATCATTACTGGTCTTAAAGGTTCTGAGACCTAGAATGGGTGTCTAATCCTCTGAAATTGGCATCCTAGCCTCTGGAATGAGCATCTCGGTCTCTGAAACGAGCTTCCCAGCCTTTGGAATAGGTATCCCAGATTCTGTCCAACAATAACTTCTAATATATAGCTCCAAAAATTATTTTGTAAAATTGTACATAAACTAAACTTTGTAACCTTTCATAGAATCAGAGTTTTATCATGAAACCTTACCAATAATAACTATTTATTCATTCAAGTTAATATTTTATGTTAATGCAGACAATGTGACCTTAATTTACTAATCAGCTCATAACTCTTTACATACAATTCTTATTCAAGATTTATAAATTGTTCTGAAAATTAGACTTCAAGAGTTTTTCATTGATATAAGGATCATTTTATAACTCTTACTATGCAATTCCAGATCAAGGTAGAAAGTCATTTCTATGGTCAATTTTTTACAGATTGATATATCAGCATGTTTTGATTTATATTTTAAATTTCACAATTTCGAATCATGATTTATCAACTTCATTAGAAACTAGACATGTCAGACTTTAACATATATTAAGATTAGAATTTATCAAAGACTATAATTTTTCATCAAAATTTTTAATCATGATGATCATCTTCTCTTAGTAATGATAAAGGATCCTTGTCTTACTCTTCTTGACACCTAGTTTCTCCTTCTTCTCTTCTCCTGCTTAACTCTTCTCTTGCCTGATAAGGAGTGTTTTTGATAATTGTGAGAAGTTAAGAGGAAAAGAGAGGATGATTTTCAAGGAGCTTGTATTTGTAGAAAGCTAAATTGATTAAAATAGTTAAGTGATAAATAAGTGGATAATTAGTGGAAAATTAATTTAATTTAGGTGGAGTACAAATTTACATAAATAAAAATACGTACCAAAATTAGGTTTAGATCATTTTCATATAGATACGATATTTTCATATTAAAACCATATTTTATGGTATTTGCACATTAGGGTTGCATTTCATCATCATTTTATATTCTTTTATTGTTATATTGTCAAATGAGTTTTATGATTCCATAAAATAAATTATAACGTACGATAACTTATTATTCATGCTAATTATCGTGAAACCAAAATTTTTAAAATTTTTCGGGTCCTTACATTGTTCATGTGGAAATAAAAAGCTTGATAATCATAAGTTCTTGTGTACGTCAACATTGTTCGTAAGCTTGATTTTTGTTTACATATGTACGCCAAAAAATATACATAGATCATGAGTATTTCTTTTTCACTACGACGAATTTGAGCCTAAATGAAGATGTATGCATCAAATTGTTTAATTGCAGACGTACATAACAAAGAGAAAAAACACATACGACTTGCATCATTTGGTTTTAGGTTCAGTACGTCACTACTTAGCTTCAGTACGTCTTAATCTATTTGGATTGTATACGTACACAACAAAGCAAAAAACACATACGGCTTACATCATTTGGTTTCGGGTTCAGTACGTCTTAATGTATTTTGATTACAACACCCAACTTAATCACTATTGCGGCATCATTCATTTTTCCATATTTTTATGGACGTATTATTATTTTGTATAGGCGTACTACTCTTTTGTGTAGGTGTATTACTCTTTTATTTAGGCGTACCACTTTTTATGTATATACGTATTAATTTTTTAATTGACGAACTATTTCTTTTTGTTTAGGAATATTAATATCTTTGAATGAATAGGTTTTTTTTTTTAAAATCTAGATTAGAACAAGATATCAAAAGGAAGGTGAATACCGTGACACCAAAATTGATATCAATTTTTTTGTATTTTTTTTATAGTAAATCAACTAATCATTTTGAATATGGAGGAATCTCTTCATTTTGGCAAATGAAGATATGTTGGAAGACGTAGGATACGGAATCTATCAATTTTCTCTATGAATATGTTGACAAATTTGATACAATCTTCATTTAATTGAAAAAATACAGTTCTAGGTAAAATAAATTAATCGGTTGCCCTATGTGTAAAAAAGATTGAAAACTTTGCCTTATAAATAAACTACTCTAATATGTACATAAATATTGAAATTCTTATATATATATACATTCTATCAAGAATTACTCTAATATAAGGGAATTCTATCAAGAATTTGTTCATTAAGAACCACATGTCGAAGACAGTAATTGCTACAAGTCTTCGTACTCTGTGACTTTGTGTTTGCAATCGATTGTGATTGATTGTGTTGGAGGATCTTGAGGGGATCGTTTAAGATGATTGGTCGATATCTGATTATGTAAAGGTTAAAGAGTGAGACTGAAAATTCTATCTATTGTATTGTGATCCGAAGTGATCTAGTGGATTCTTTTCTTGTGTAGCACGCTGCTAACAAGAGGAAGCATAGGTTAAGTTCAAGTCAGTTTGTAAACATTGATTTGAGTCTAAACCATTATAAATTGTGTTTTTCATTTTTTGCTTTCTTTTATGTCTGATCTGTTGGCATTAATCTGTTCGATTGTTCGAATTCGTAACTTTGAGCGTAGAAACATAGATAGATCATCAGGATACTCGTTCTATCATTGTTTCTTAATTATCAGTAGATCAGTCCGTTGGTTCTTGATAGATCCTTAGATCGATAGATCATTCATCTGGTAGTTAAATCAAAATTGTTAGAATCTTGGTCAGGTGATAAACAAGTAAATTACTCTAATATATATATCGAAAAAAGGGACTAAAGTATCTTTAACTATCTTTGCTAAACGTACTCTTAAAAATATGATAATCGATATCGTTTATCATCAACTATGTACATTGATATTGTCACTATACGTTTACACCGTGTTTATAAAATTTCGTAGTCATCAGTTACACATACGTTCGGGAATGAAATAGTTTGTTTAAGGATTATTTTAAATCGGTTTCTAGTTTCAAGGATTAGAGTGTTTGAATGATTTAAATTTTTGTTAGCGTGTTTATTAGAATAGATTATCACATCTAAGGACCGGATTGTTGAGAAACGATGTCCATCATTGTATTTCATGAGTGTCTTTACCTATCTTGAGTAAAGACACTTTAACCCCTTCAAACCCTTATACATACATACATTAGGAAAATAATTGGACCAGCAGCAGCAGCCATGTTGGTTGTTGAAAACTACACCTCATCTTCTCATGAACTGTAACTTAAAAAGATAAAAAATGATACAATTCATGGGAAGAAGATGTGCAGTTTACAACAGTCATGGCCACTGCTACAGCATCAACGACGCACCCATACATATTTCAAATCGTTATCGAGTTTTTTTTTATCACGCCAAGCCCGAACTCAAGGCCTTGTCTAGCCTAACAAGGCAAACTTGAGCCCGAGCCGAACTGAACAAAGGTATGCTCAAGTTGTTCGTTTAGATAAATGAGTTGAGAATTTTATTCGGGGTGACTCTGAAACTGATAAACTGTACTAACCACAACAAAGAAGAGAGAAATCCAAATCTTATGTATCTCCTTGAGAAAGCAAGGAGCGACGCCGCACAAGCTGCCACCTCCAAAAGCCATCGTCCAAACCAAATTCCTTATCACGCCACTTTGTTCTGCTTAACCAATAGAAATCAATTCCATATCCTCAAAAATTGGGAAACATTACATCAAATGACACAATCCGTGGTGTTAGATTTAGTTGTTGGATTAATGGACTCATATTACATGTACATGGACAATTCAATTTACGGATTAATTATATTTTATGTGCTATCTTACAGTTTGGCCCAAATATTAGTAGTCTTATGGATATTAATATTAAGTGGGCCAATGCATCGTCATATAGAGTATAGGGCCCAATTGTGTAGATACCTACGGGTTTGATCCTAATTGATGATGGGCTGATTAGGATTAAGCATCACTATTGTTAGCATCACTATTTTTTTTTAAATTCCATCTTTGGGATTTAGTTTTTTTTTTTTATATCTCTCCAGATTTGAATTGGGATTGCGTCATATTGTTAGTCTTGTTTGTTAAGTTTGATTATGTAACTGTGGATGCATGATTCCGGGCGCTTGTTTCCTTCGTTAATTAGTCAATCCACTGAAGAAGATTTTCTCCTATATAATATGATAATCATACAGGCTGAGTTTACAAAATTACCATGTATTGTGATTTAGAGATCACAAATTTGTTTTGCCTGTAGACATGCGCATAATTGCACTAAATTAGAAAAGATATTGAGACAAAAGATTTTGAGATAAGATTTATATTTATTTCCATTTAAATATTTAAAATGGTAAACAAATAAAATTATGGATTCAGATTAAGATTTGTTTTCATTTAAATATTTAAATGGAATATATATAAGATTTGGATACAGATTCAATATTTGACAATAATATTATATACAAATTTTTTTTTGTCAAAGTAACCTCTTTTATGTAAATTGAATAATCAAGAATATTAAGATGTTTTGTGTGTATTAATTCCATGCATTTAACAATCGGTCCAAAGGAAGATTTTATTTGGAAGGAATTAAAACATGCTTGTGGTAATAAATATGTGACAATTATTAGGTTTTCCATATGAATGTTAAGTCGGTCCAAAGAAAGGCTTAATATTTGACAGGATCTTATTGTCAATATTTGATTACTACACCAAGAGAACCACTTACAAGTTGATTTTCTGTCCAAAGACTAAAATCAATGTTGTGCTAGGTATCTTGTGATGGGGATTTGTCATTATTTGAATCTGTAAATTAAAGTTATATTTGTGAACTTGTTACTTGAAAATATCTTTTGTTCTTTTTGAGTAAATGCTTCTACTGCTATAATATCTGCAAACATTAATAGTATCCCTGTGCTTAACGGCACAAATTTTAAGGAATGGAAAGAGAACGTTATGATAGTTCTCAGTTACATGGATCTAGACCTTGCACTTCGGATTGAGCAGCCTACTACTCTTAAGGATACATCTATCCCTGATGAAAAGAGGGAGATGGAGAAGTGGGAACGCTCAAATCGCATGAGTCTTATGATTATGAAACGTGCAATTCCAGAGTCATTCAGGGGCATTATGTCTGAAGAGTCTAATGCCAAATCGTTCCTTGCCGAACTTGAGAAACGTTTTGCAAAAAACAAAAAGGCTGAAATTAGTACTCTTTTGAGTAATCTTGTTTCAATGAGGTATAAAGATAAAGGGAACATAAGGGAGTACATTTTGGAAATGTCTCATACTGCTTCAAAACTAAAGACACTCAAACTGGTATTACCTGAGGAACTGCTTGTGTATTTAGTTTTGATCTCTCTTCCTGTACAATTCAATCAGTTTAAAGTCAGTTACAACTGCTTAAAGGAGAAATGGACTCTTAAGGAGCTCATTTCACATTTTGTGCAAGAGGAAAAGAGGATAAAGTAAGATAAGACAGAAAATACTCATTTGGCATCGGTTTCTAAGGACAACAGGAAAAGTAAAAATAAGGATGTTGCAGTCTCAAGACCACAAAAGAAGCAAAATAAGGAAAATAAAGTTGAAACTACAGAGTCTGGTTACTTCTTTTGTAAGGAGACTAATCACAAGAAGAGAGACTGCGTCAAGTACCACGCTTGGCGTGCGAAAAAGGGTATGTCTCTTGCTCTTGTTTGTTCTGAGGTTAATTTAATTTCGGTACCTAAAGACACTTGGTGGGTAGATTCTGGTGCTACTACTCATATAAGTGTGTCTATGCAAGGTTGCCTGAGCTATCGAAAACCGAATGATGATAAAAGATACATCTATATGGGTGATGATAAGCAGGTTGAGGTTGAGGCTATTGGAAAGATTAAGTTATTATTAAAGACTGGATTTTATTTGAATTTGAAAGAGACATTTATTGTACCGTCATTTAGACGGAATTTAATTTCAGTTTCCGCATTGGACAAATTCGGTTACTTATGTTCATTTGGAAACAATAAATTTAGTCTTTTTCAAGGTTCAAATCTTATTGGTTCTGGTCTTTTATCCGGATATGATAACCTATATTTGCTTGATACAATTGCCTCATATAATGAAACCTTGCATGTAAGTTCTCGTGGTACTAAAAGAAAATTAATTAGTGAGAATTCGTTATTACTCTGGCATAAGCGTTTGGGTCATATATCCAAACAAAGAATTCAGAAACTCGTGTCAGATGGAATTCTTGATTCTCTTGATTCCTCAAATTCGGATATATGCATTGAGTGTATCAAGGGTAAACAGACAAACAAGACTACATTAGGTGCCGAGAGAGCTTCAGACATCTTAGAATTGATACATACGGATATTTGTGGGCCATTTTCTACACCCTGTAGAAACGGTCAACAATACTTTATCACATTCATAGACGATTACTCTCGTTATGGGTATCTATATCTCATCCATGAGAAGTCCCAGTCAATAGACGTGTTCAAATCATATAAGGCCGAAGTTGAAAATCAATTAGGCAAAAGGATTAAAACCGTTAGATCTGACCGTGGTGGTGAATACTATGGTAGATATGATGGTTCAGGTGAACAACGTCCAGGGTTATTTACGAAATTCCTAGAGGAGTGTGGAATCGTTCCTCAATACACTATGCCAGGTAGTCCTAGCATGAATGGTGTAGCTGAGAGACGAAACCGAACATTAAAGGACATGGTGAGGAGCATGATTTGTCATACTACCTTACCAGACTCACTCTGGGGAGAGGCATTGAAAACTGCAGCATATATACTTAACAGAGTTTCAACTAAAGCTACTATTAAAACCCCACATGAACTATGGACTGGGGAAAAACCCAGTATAAAGCACTTACATATTTGGGGTTGTCCAGCTGAGGCAAGGCCTTATAGGCAAAATGAAAAGAAACTGGACTCTAAAACAATTAGTAGCTATTTCGTGGGATACTCTAAAAGGTCAATGGGGTATAAGTTCTATGATCCCACATCAAGAACTTTTTTTTAGGCGGGTAATGCCCGGTTCTTTGAGGATGTTGAGTTTGTGGGGTGGGGAGATAAAGTTAAAGATTTTGTCTTTAAGGAAAAACATGCGTCTCGTCCCTCAGTTATTGTTGATCATGATCAGAGTGTTGTCATTCCTGACAGAGATCATGAAACAACTCCATTCAAGACAATCTTGATAATCTCCCTAATCAAATTCCTGACATTATTAATGAGGATCAAACTCAACAATCTCAAGAACATGAAGTGTCATTAAGGAGATCCACTAGAGAGAGGAGAAGTGCAATTTCGGATGACTATATTGTATTTCTCCAAGAACATGAGGTAAACTTAGAAATGGTGGAAGAAATTCTTGTCCTCCTCCAGGAACAAGAAACAGATTTTGGACTTGTGCAAGATGATCCAATCAACTTCCGTCAGGCTATGAAAAGTTCTAAATCTCAAAAGTGGATTCATGCCATGAACAATGAAATTAAGTCCATGAGTGACAATGACGTTTGGGAGCTTGTCTCATTGCCCGAAGGTGTAAAACCCATTGGTTGTAAATGGATATTTAAAACCAAGAAGGATTAAGAGGGCAATATCATGAGATTTAAAGCTCGTCTTGTCTCTAAGGGCTACACTCAAAAGGAAGGCATTGACTTTAAAGAGACTTTCGCTCCGGTTTCATCGAAAGACTCTTTCAGGATAATAATGGCACTAGTGGCACATTTTGATCTTGAGCTTCATCAGATGGATGTTAAAACAGCGTTTCTTAATGGTGACATTGAAGAAACAATTTATATGCAACAACCAGAAAACTTTGTTTCAGGAGATCCAAAGAAAATGGTTTGCAAATTAAAGAAATCCATTTATGGGCTCAAGCAAGCTTCTCGTCAGTGGTATCGAAAGTTTCATAATGTCATTACATCTTTTGGTTTTGAACCAAATATAGCTGATGACCGTATATACCACAAGTTCAGTGGGAGTAAGCATATTTTTCTGGTTTTATATGTCGATGACATACTGCTTGCCAGCAACGATATAGGATTATTGCACGAAACTAAGAGATTTCTTTTAAAGAAATTTGAAATGAAAAATCTTGGTAACGCCTTTTTTGTATTAGGAATTCAGATACATCGAGATCGCCTCAAAGGTGTTCTCGGACTCTCACAAAAGAGCTATATCGATAAGATTCTTAAGAGATATGACATGCAGGATTGTAAACCAGGTGACACCCCTGTTGCCAAGGGAGACAAATTTAGTCTCAATCAGTGCCCAAAGAATGGTTTGAAACCAAAGAAATGGAGAAAACACCTTATGCTTCGGCTATAGGGAGTCTAATGTATGCTCAGGTTTGTACACGACCTGATCTAGCATACATAGTTGGGATACTAGGCAGATATCTCAGCAATCCGGGAATAGACCATTGGAAAGCAGCCAAATTGGTCATACGGTACTTATAAAGAACAAAAGATTACATGCTCACATATCGGAGGTCGGATCTGCTTGAGATCATTAGGTATACTGACTCCGATTTTGCTAGGTGTCAGGATAGTCTGAAATCTATATCAGGATATATAGGCATCCAATTAAGGACTATGGCTACGAAAGTTTGTTACTCGACTGCGCCTAGTGAATAGCTTTAAAAGGCCACTCAAGTTATTGTGTGACAACAGGTCAGCAGTCCTTTATGCTAGAAACAACAACAGTTTGACCAAGGCAAAAGTATATTGAGGTCAAATTTCGAGTTGTGAAAGAAAGAGTACAGAAAGGACATTTGTCCATAGAACACATTAGTATTAACTCCATGTTTGCGGATCCGCTCACTAAGGGATTGTCACCCTAAGTGTTTCATGAGCATGTTGCTCATATGGGTGTCAAATCAGTTGAGGATTATGAATTTTAGTGGGAGTTTGTTATGCACTATTTCTATGATGTCAAACATATATTTGGTTGATTAAGTTGTATCTGCAGATTTAAAGTTTTAAAATTTAATGTACTCTTACAGTTTTGAGATTGATCTCGATAAAGTTTCAGGTGGACCAGTTGGAAATAGACATACTATTTCGAACCACACTTTATGTTATTTCCATGCTACACACCTATACTTGATCCATGTCATTGATATACGTGATCATTGTTGGATCTAGTTATGTCAATGTAACATAGATTTCTTTGATCCTATGTTGATATGATTGATAGACCGGATTGGTTGATGACGATTATAAATTGATAATATTCCTGAGCTCTTAAGGTTACTGTGACATACAATACTGAGGTTTGTATATGTACATGAATATGTCGTCCAAGTGGGAGATTGTTGGATTAATGGACTCATAATACATGTACATGGACAATTTAATTATACGGATTAATTGTATGTTATGTGCTATCTTACAGTTTGGCCCAAATATTTATGGTCCTATGGATATTAATATTAAGTGGGCCAATACATCGTCATATAAAGTATATGGCCCAATTGTGTAGATACCACGGGCTTGATCCTAATTGATGATGGGCTGATTAGGGTTAAGAACCACTATATATGTGAAGGTTATGGTCCCCGGTTGAACATACGTTGCATCTTTCTGGCATCTCATCGCAAGAGAGAGAAACCCTAGCGTGTGTATCAACTGGAAGACCCTAACCCTAGGTGATCTTCAATACAGATTAAAGACTTGCTCTTATGGATTCAGGTACGCTTCCGCTTATGATTTATTCTAAATAATTCGATATGAAGGTTACAGTTATTTATGTGGATTAATTCCAACATATACTGCTCGTCAGTGTGTGAGAAAATATACTGGAATGAGAATCAATCAAAGATTATATCACTTGATCTCGGAACGAGGAGCAAAAGGGTTCGGTGCTGTCTAGATGGTTCATAATGATGCAGCTCGAAATCACAATTCAGATGTAGCAAGCCAATTGATGTTTCTTTATCATACTCCATTCAAAGTCCTGTTAATCATCAGTATCATTCTGCTAAAACATTGCTGGTGCTACATTTATCGCAATAACACTAGTACTGCTCTGATTTCTTTAACAGATCCATTGAGGCTCTTGTCATTGATCAAGGTGCAGCAAAAAGCTCAGAAGACCAAACACAGAAACTGTAATCCCATATTGATCCATCCTTTTACAGGAAAAGCGATAAACTATTCGTGCTCTGTTTCCTGTAATGTTCCCTTCTTAGTTGAATCAATGTACGAGTGCTGCTTATACGGAATACAGTTCCAAACAATACAACAATGTATGAGGCAATGTTGTAACTTTTATGAAGACACGATACAAGAATAGAGGTTCAGTAACTGAATTGGGGAATTTGGTTTCAGCAATCGAAATAAGAACCGAAAATGTCTCTCTTAGGCTTCAAGTCATGTTCTGTTGGATATGTATCACCCAAGTTCCATCTCGACTTCTCTAGCCAGGACTTAAAAATAATACAGATAGCAACAACGGTGGGATGGAGAGGCACGATAAGCCATATAAGACAGTGTGGTCGATAAGCTGCAGGAATTCAAGGTCCGAAGCCAAAGAGCTGGACGACAACTCTCAGCTTCCTGATAGTTGAAAGGCTGCCGATCGCTTTACTTACATGGCCACCTGAACAACATGAGCTTGATGGTGATATATTTATAATGTCGAGTTATACCCTCTCAGGAACCAGCAGATATGGTTAGATGGCTAAAACCCTCGAATTGTTCAAGGTTAGCGACTATTCTTGAACAAATGGTGATGCATGTCACTGGTGAGCCATGCTGGTTTAGGAAGATAAGGATGAGAAAGGAAGATAAACACTGAGAAAACCAGCATTCGGGAGATCAGTATTTCCGGCATCTGGAGCAAGCTAACGCAAAAACAAATCCCATATTAAACCTTCGAATTAGACAAGACAAGTTGTATTTATTTCCCAACTAGCATCTCCAATGCGCCAAAAACTTACAGGTAATAGCGACACAGGCAGCTAGAATTCCTGACCACCTATACAAACTATATACATAATGAACACTAACAGGTAGTTTACAAGTCGATCGCACCACTCTTTATACTAGGCCAGGGAGATGATCAGCATCGAAAAGCCTTCAAGTGTCGAGCTTCTCTACCAAATCCTGCAACAGCTGGAGGAAATAACCTATGTATGCACTGCGTGTGTACCCAAGATATATCTCTACCGTCCGTAAAATGCAAAGTTTCTGTGAAGGATCTAAGCTGTGAAAAGAATACCAACAGAGGTTCAAGCAATGGGATCTAGGGAACTTGACCATCAGTCTCATGAAAAATTCGCAGGCGGATGCGGCCAGCCATTTCGGCATGGACTTCATCGTCACTCTCATTCTCTTCCAAGGACTTCCCCATGGTCTCGGGAGTGAAAAGGTAAGTCACAACAGCGCCTAGCAGTGACAATCCACCCAAAATCACAAGAGCAACCGTCATTCCGGTCTTCCTGGGATTGTCATGGCCAGGAGGCTTTTGAGAAGCCCACAAGAACCCAACAGATCCAATAAGCGCGCCGACTTTACCTGCTGCTCCAGATATACCATGACAAGTAGACCTAAACCTGGCAGGAAAGAGCTCTGCAGGAACTATGAAAGTGGTGGTGTTGGGTCCGAAGTTGGAGAAAAAGAAACTGAGACCATATAGGCACATCAAACCTTTTTCAATCTTTCCATACTTGCTCCAATAACCCCCGATCACAAACATGCAAACACCCACAAGAACAAATCCCATCATCTGTATTTTCCTCCTACCTACCTTCTCGATAAAATAAACAGTGGCAAAATAGCCAGGGATGGTGGAGCATATGGCTACAATTGCCTGAAGCTTCGCCACATCAAAGGCTTCCTTAAAGGCATTGACGTTGACGGATTTTGGGATGAAAACACCATAGATTTGGGACTGAAACAGGTTGCTGCTATAGAAAACCACATCCACTAGGAACCATGAGGCAGCACAGGAGAAAAGCGCACGCCCATGGCGTTTCAAGAACCGCATCGAAAACAGACCATAAGAAGGTAAAGAAGGCAGGGGGAACGACCCCGATTCCTCTGCTTCTGCTATTTGAGAAATCGAGACATCGAGAACCTTCACCATGTCCTTGGCTGCTTGCAATGCATTGTTCTCCACAAGAGCCGTGTATCTGTACATAGTACACAAGACCACAAACGCATCCACAAATTAGCCTTCAGAAATGGAAAATGCATAATATCTTGATCATATGTTTTTGATAGTTTTCTTGCGACAGCTGATAATTAACATAGGGTGTATGATGATTACCTGGCTGTTTCAGGCATCAACATCCGCCAGTAGAATGTCAATGCAGCAGGGAGAGCACCGAGCATGAGTATGACCCGCCACGCAAGATCAGCTCCAGCAGGTGTGTTGAGTTGGGTGGCATGGGAAGCGCGGTCAAAGATGGCACAGACGATCATGGTGACCATGGAGCTGGCAAGGATGCCAAATCCCTGCATGGAGAATACGGCAGCAATGAAGGCGCCACGGGTCCGTTTATTAGCAAACTCGGACATGACAGTGGCGGAGAGAGGGTAGTCGCCTCCAATACCGACCCCAAGAAGAAAGCGGAAGAATATGAGGGAGAAGAGGACACAAGTACGGTCGGTGCATACGGAGAAGCCACAGCCGAATGAGCTGAGGACCATAAGAAGGAGAGCAAGGCCATAGACTCGACGACGTCCAACAACATCACCAAGGCGACCAAATAAGAGCTGACCAAATACAGTGCCAAGGAGAGCGATGGCAACCATGGCAGTGACGACAACAGTAGGGATCTCGAAGTGGCCATGAGGATCGGGGTAGTAGATGCGAGCAAGGAGCTTCATCAGTGGAGGGAGGGAGAAAAGATCATAGGCATCCGTGAAGAGGCCCATCCCAGCAACGATGATGGCCTTGAAGTGGTAGTACTGTGTCTTGGCCGTGTCCAAAGCTGACAACACCTTCAGACCCATTTCAACTCAGCTCAACTCGACTCGACTCAAATCAATCAAGGAAGTTCAAGTTGAGACGACTAGAGAAATGGCTTTTTCTTGTTCTTGCAGCAGTGCTGAAGTCCTATTGTGATCTCTCTTATACTTGTGCTGTAGCTGCCAGCCTCAACAAGGAAGATCAGAGGTTGGTGGACGAAGGGTTGAGTAGGTCCCCCGCCTATCATTTTTGTAATCCTTACACCAGTTGCTGTCGAGGTCTTTTAGTTCCAGTTTTTCCTTGCCTTGACAAAAAGGGCACCGGCTGCTTGGAAGAATTGAATAACCCTGAGGGCTTCATTTTCCTGTAAAATGCAATTACATACAGATCAAGGATCAGTGATTGGTCATCGTTTAAATTTAGTTTGTTTGATGTTACTGATAATAATTATGCAAAAGTTAATCTTTCAGTGCCGAAATAATTGCAAAGATTTAGTAAATTACAGGATTTGACTAATGTATATTCACAGGAGTTGAGCAAGGAAACTTCGGGATGTGTGGATTAAGATGAACTCTGTACACTCTTCTGCTCTCACAAGTAACTCTGTCGACGCCACAGTCGCTATTACTACCTCCTAGCTATAGGAAAAGGGTCTATAATATGGTTGCTTAGTTTCTAGCTACAGGGTAACGGCAGCGTTGTCTCCCTCTCGCTCCCTCAGGAGTGCCCAGCAACTCCTCTGATAACTAAAAGGCCAAGGATCATTAATCCTCAAGCCAAAATAATTAGGCTAATAACTAAAAACTTCTTATTCAACAAGCAAAAGGAAAAGAACAGAAAGAAATTGGCATTCGACACTTGCAACACCACTAATCCAGTCAACCTGGACTAATTATCCTACATGACAGGTCAGGTATCATTAGGCAAACAATATATCATAGAATAGGCTTTCTTGCGGATCAGACCAAATTAAAGGAGATATAACAAATAAGAATACAAGTATAAGAATTATCATGACATAATGTGCAGGGGTTTGACATGGAAGAAACTGCAGTGCGGCTTCCTCGATATCAAGATGCTATCAGAGGCTCAGAGCTACCAATGGATGACAAGTTCTTCTTGTTATTTATTTTAAGTCAACCCTCATATTTTTTTAGATATACTTCTTTTTTCTTATAATTTTTGTAATATCACGCACTTCGTAACACTACGTTTTTATTCATAACAATATTAGAAAAATTTTAAATTTATCTATTATTAAAATTTATAATTTAATCTATCATTAATATCTCACAATAATCTTATAAAAAATGATGTCGATCGTACTAAATTGCATCTCAAAAGTCAATACAAAATGTGTGGGACAGAATGAGTATAAGATTTGTGTAAGTTTTGTGGTAATGTCGAGGTTGGACTTCCTGTCTAGTTGCAATGATCGAGACTTTCTGTCTAGTTGAATGGTATCTGTATTATAAGAAGTTGATTCTTAAAAGATTTCGAATGTCTATAACGATGGACCATCTTCTTTCTTTTCTTTGAATAGGCATGTACTAGGCATTGTACTACTGCAATAATCGATATCCCATGTCATACGGTATTACTATGAATGAGGTGGCATTCTAGTTCGAGAAGGTTAGAAGTCCAACGCTATAATCCGTCCGTTTCATATCAAATGAAACAAATATCACATAAACAATAAAGGTTTTTTTGCGTAACGCAAGATCCACGAGATAATTAAATAATATTTTCTCAAAATTTATCCTAAAATATCAAAAATAACATGAATTATATACACACTTCGTTTCATAATATAAACAACACTTGTTTATTTGGACCATTTTAAAATATATACAACATATTATATGTAGTAATTTTTTCATATAAAAAATTAGCAAAACAATGATCATCTCCTATAATACATCTGATATCTCATCTCATAATTATTACAGTAAACCCCACTATCAACAAATATTTTTCTTCATCAAATTTCATTAAAATTCAAGACGCACATAAATGTTCGTGTCGAATCAATGGGTTGCTTATATTATGAAATCGAAAAAGTATTATAATTCTGGACTAAAAACTTCTCTATAACATATTACTATTTCCATCCCAAAAGAATTATAATCAGTTGATTTGACACGATAATTATAAATGTGTTAATTTTGTTATAAAACTGATTTGCCCTTTGTGTGAGTAGGAAGAGTGAGAAAAAGAAAAGGGGAGAAAATAATTGGATGAATTGATATAATATAAAATATATAATAAGTGTGTTATGTATTTTTGTTGGGAAAAAATTTATAATTAGGTAATGTTGTAATTCAATTAGGACATCCCAATTTAATAAATATTATAATTCTTTTGGAACGGAAGGAATATTAAAAAAATAACATATCAAAATACATATTGAATAATGCATCGATACATAATGTAGCATTTATCGTGGGATTTAAGGGTATTAATTCTATGAAATTTACAACAGCATATTCTTCTCAAGTCTTGCTATTTTCCTGCCTTTGATGTAACTTATTCTTAATGCCTCTTTCAATCACATGCCCAGAAAATTTATTGAATCATCTAATACAGATAAGCTGACCAATCATATCGAACCGGATATTTGACCTTGATTTTTAAGCAAACAGCATCTCGAAATATCTTCCTCCTTTGAATTAATTGACTAATCATCCAAGATCAACTGATCAAGACAGTTTACTCCTTTCTAATTCCACTAGATGCGTGAATAAAGACTTCAAGAGCAGATCAGCCGACAAAGACCGAGACTAAATGAAGAGAGAAAATACTACTGGCTGCACATAAAATGAGATATAGTAGGTAACTAAGCATCTAGATTTGCAAGTCAAAAGCGTGTATCTGTCGAGCCATATTACTCTTTCATATCCACAGGCGAAAGGTAGCATCTACGCTTCTAATTCACTCAATGCATCATGCTTGATTGCAGCAGGCTGTGAATTATCAGGAGAAAACACCATGTGCCGTGGACTTCATGATCAAACAGCCTAGCAGCTTATACAAAAACAGCAACGGCCTTGGTAGAACTGAATCGAATGCATTAGGCTAGCGCTTTGTAATTTTTAGATTTTGTCCTTCCCAGTTCATTCCTTGGTACAAAGCATTGGGTGCGGACATCCCCATTGCATTCAGTGACATCAGGGCTTCTGCCCCCAGCAAACACTAGCATTATCAAATATCGAATCACAGTTTGTTTCAAGAGCTCAATTATGTGTTCAATGCTCATACTTCATACAAATCCAACAGTCAGCGATATGGTGTTCACCACGGATCAAAAACGTCTGCATCGATAATGAAGTATGATTCATCTAAAACTAATCTCGCCAAAACCGAACTCTCATAATTTATTTAGTAATACAGCATATTAGTATTGCCGTATGATCAATGGGGTATAGTTAGAAACAAAGGTTGTCTAGGAAGAAATAACTGATTTTGATCGAGTCGGAGACAAATATGAAACATCACCACCATCGCAGGCGTATAGTGTGGAAATATTACTCTTACTTGAAATGTGAAGCACATAAACGCATTCTAAAAAAGAAATCATACCTTCGCCTTTTCCTATATCAAACTACGCTATTGTGAAAGTGAAACCGATGTCACGAAAAACTAGACTATGATTAAAAATGCACGACAATATTGACCATTCTAACACTCTGGCTAACATATTTTATAAGCATGAAAGCCTAAATTATGCATTGGTCAATCTATACCAGCTGCCAAACAAATACTACAACAAATATTCGAACCCGGGCCTAATGTTTCACATTCACCAACACCTAAAAAACTCAAAGCATATACAAAAGGAAAAATTAACATTCTACATGATAGTACAATGTATGAAACTGGACTTGGCAGAAAGAGGAGAAAAATGACGAGATAAAAAGGGAGCGGAAGAATACCGGAGAAAATGAGAAGAGAAATGCGGCGGTGGCGGCGGCGGCGGAGAGGGTTTTCGCCGGTGGAGAACGCAAAGAATCGCCAACCGCCGTCGTCGCCGCCGCCGAGTCTAGGGCTCAGATTGGCAGAAATGAGCAATTCCTCACCAAAAGAGAACTTCCACGGCATAAACATAAAAGAAGATGTTTAAAGTCGAGTGCAAATATTTGAAGATCGATTAGATTTACGGATAAATAAAAATAATAACAGAAATTGTCCATTAACAATATTAATGAATAAAATAGAAAGGATTCAATTTTTAAAATTTTAAATTATTTTATTTTATTTTTTTGTGTTTTTTTTAAATCATTGAGATTTTAACCATTGTTGCATTAGATTTTATGTTATATAATACTTTTCCCATCCCAAGAAATTTACAATGTTAATCTTATTTAGATATTTCATAAAAATTAAAACGTTTTCAATAACTCTTCTTACACAATGGTTACAATAAATCATATTTTTAATATTATTTAATATAAATTAATATATATATAAATTTTCGACCGAATCAAAGTGTTATAATTTTTATGGCATGAAAGGAATGCTAATCAGAATTTAAATGGGAGAAATTCATGGTATCTTGATGGAGAAATAGGATCACATCATATGCATCCACAACACAGATAAAATTCTGTACTATTTTCTGCTCTTCAAACTTGTGTATGGATGACTTTTTTGTAGTTATGGTATCTACACATGGTTCCGATGATACATCTAGATATGTTAGGTAGCAAATAACTCAGTTTTAATGATAATTCTGACAAGATGATTCAAAAGAAATTAAAACGATCACCAACTTCTGTTGCAGAATTGCATTTAAGAATGTGCTATGGATTGGACGAGAGATGTTAAACACAAGTGTAACCATAACACATAGCAACAGGCTGCAAAGTTGAGTCAGACAAGTCAGCAATGCAACTAGGAACTACAGCTCAAGCTAAAATGAAAGTTCTTCTGTGTCTCTTGGAAGCAACATATGACGACATAATGTAAGTTAGATCCTGCCAGGTATGAATATTAGTTAAATCCTGCGGCCTGCAAGAAGATCCGGGGGAGCATATTGTAGTTGATCTGCTCAGCAACTCTAACTCGCCAAACATGCTGATTAACATGGAGGGATATGGAGGGGGCTACTACGAAATCTGACGTCTAGAAGAAAAGGTCGAGTGCTACCACGGCTAGCTCCGGTACTCTTGTTCGAGTGGGCTTCCTGATCCATCACCAGATGATATGCTCAGAGTACCACCAGATGGTGGGCTGCAGCCGCCTGTTGTCCCACTTCGATAGGGGAAGCTTGGAGGTGCAGATAACGGCCCAATATGATTTCCTGTCCTTGGTTGCATTTGACCCTCGGGGACAAAACTTCCCAAAACCACCTGCAAGCAGTTATTAGAATACCATCGACTTAGCATGAGTACAGCATGAATAACACTATATGCAGCCTAACAGGAAAGAAGCAGATTTTTAGCAGAAGTTTAATCAGCTTCCCAATACTGAAAGCTAAATATGTAAGTGCAGTGCAAAAAATGGAGTGGAGAGTCAGGCGAGTCGCCAATAGCACAATTACAAATCGAAAAACTGAAAATATTGGAGCTCAGTTACAGCCTTCCAGCTCATGGGAACTTCATCCTTCATAATCAACTTATTGCCATAAAAGGCAATCAGGAAAGACGTGATATCAGCATGATATGAGAAGGCATTCTTGAACTAAATAAAATAGATACCAAGCAGATCACCTTTGGTATAAGAGAAATGGAAATTGTGCCAGTCTTTGAGACAATTAGACTGAAAGATTAGCATGTCTACAAAGATAGAAAATTCCGGCTGCAAGGACCTTGGGGCTTATCATTTATGCATGCACTTGTTCTTAATTATGCATTTTCACCTCAAATAAAATCATCTAGACACACAAACCTGCACTGGAGATGCGGCTATGAGCAAACCAGCTACTCCACCTCCGAATACACGACCATCTGGTCCAGATAATGAAACACTAAGTCCACCAGTCGTAATCCTCTGACCACCGATCTCCGATATCATGAATGAACCTAAGAGAGTAAGAATTTTGTACCGACCCTGCAACAGAATCATAAGGTTTTTAGACATACCTAACCAAAAGACACAAATATTTAGGACTTTATAAATACACAGAAATTACTTCTGCTGGAGCATTACAGTAAACACATCTCACTTAATGAAAACCGAATAACCAAGGAAGCGCAAAATATCAGAACAAACCTCGTAAGTAACAGTTCCGCCCGATGTTGCAGCTTGACGTAGAGTCACGTTGGATATAGCACCAGTAGCCGACAATATACAAACAGCCTTCTGACCACTCTGAGAAAATGACATGATTCTTGATGATAAGTCCTGAGTAGTCAAACAAAACAGGGATCAGCCAAATCACCGAGACATTAGCTCTATGTCAAATTCTTCCTATTTGACGGATTTCCTTTGTCTAATTTTCCTATGAAAGAGGAAGCTACTCGATAATGGCATAGTGCACATTTGGGTCAGAAAACTAGAATGACGAGTTGGAATAGTTAAAAATGGACCAGCAAAAAATTGGTTCTATAGAAGGCAATGATATTGTAGCAATAAACCAATTTGAAACACCAAATGTAGATACAAAATCTAAAACAATAATGAATTAGCACCATCAAAGATTAAATTTTTTGTGCACTTGAAGAACCGATGCTGCTTGTTCTCTGATCTTTATCTTTTTCTGATAAAGAAAAGCCCTTGAAAAGCTAAGTTATCAAGTAACCATCAACAGATGCGTGAACTTTGCGCACTTGAATGAAGGATTGTCTTTTTGTAGCACCTCAACATGAACTAGAATCACAATCATCTTTACAACCAGTGTGGTCCTCTTTAGATATTTTTTTGGCAGAAGAAAATACTTAGAGCTTAGTGGTAAGAATGAACACTTTAGAGTAAGAATGAAGATGAGCTCATACCTCTCCTGGTTTTACAGTAAAGATATGCGGTGTTAATAACTTCGCAGCAAAACCTGAACAGAAAAGTTCCAAAACCCTTTGTGAGTGAAATGCAGCTTACAACTTAACAAATAAGCTCGTGATTATATGCAGCTGGTCATACAAGTACAAGCATACTAAAAAACGGGACTGAAGAGATAGACTCAACAAACAAAAAATTGGCAATTAGCATATTAGAGCTTAGTTCTTCAGAAACTTTCATATTGGGAGAATAATTTTGCAGGGAAGAAACAACAATCTCAGAATAGAGCACTCTCCTCACATACAACCGTAACACAGCTTATAAAAAGGAATTTCATATCGAACAAAGCACAATCAGTGTTTAAAGCTGATTCCTCGAATTATAGGACTCGAGTCATATTAAGAAGATACCAATTACAAGCACCCAGAGAAGCATGCCACTTAATATCTGATCAACTGCCTATCGTAGATATGCGGACTGTGAATGCATCAAGTCCTCAACAGTGACACCAAATACAAATATACAGCCAACTTAATACCCAAAATTCTCTGCTATAGTCATCAAGAATTCATCGAATTTGCCCGTTGCCACAATAAAATCTATCAACGGGGATCCAAGATCTAAACTTCTAAAGCTCCGCTAGTGTGCCTTGACTTCTAACACCAATCATGACAAAAAAAAAGTCATACAAACCATAGAAACTGCACACTGAAATTAAGGATTTACCAAAAGGATCAAACTTAGGTTTATTCTTAGCACCGGGCGGCCGTCCTTTCCTCTTCTTCACCCCCACCTCCCCCGACGAAAGCGGCGTCACAACCACATCCCCCTCCCCATCTTCCCTTCCATCAACAACTCCACTTCTTATAGACTCCACCTTCTGAGCAGCAACCGCCACAGGAACCGGACTGAACTCACCCGAAACTCCGTTCTCAGTCCTCGACAACTGCCACAGAGCCACACTACCTTCCGCCCCGAACTTCCGCGGCCTCCCTCGCTTCTTTTTCACCATCATGTCTCCGACACCCGCATTGATATTATTCTCAATGAACAGATTCGGTTGTCCAGAGTTGTTGAGTGACGTGTGAGGTTGGGTGGAGGTGTCGCCTGCCACGGGCTGAAGGACTGGCATGTTCTGTATCAATGGCGGTCTCGGCGCGCCTGCCGACATTGTTTCGAGGTTCGATTAGCTGGATTTGGTGAAGAATTCGTGTGATTAGGTTGAAATTGGTTGATCAGAACCCTAGAAATTGATTGACAGGAGAGTTTAACTGGAAAGGAAACGCTTGAGAGAGTACTTGATTTTGGAGATTGCAAGTGCAAGTGAAAATTTTGAAGTTGGGTTGTTTGAAAAAAGTTGGAGCTTTTTGTTGAAATTTAAGGAGCGGGAAGAAGGAAGATTTGAAACACAAGGGGAAAAAACCCTAATTTTTTTGAACGATTGAGGGTTTTCCTGTGGTGAATGGCGAATAAAAGCAATAGATATATACTACTAGTATTTCAAAAAAAAAAAAAAGGCAATAAGTATATATATTTTGGAAAATAAATATCTAAATATAATATTTTTTGGGAAGAAAATTCTTTGGCCTTATTATAAAAAAAACTTGTTTTGACAAATATCTTTCAGCTATCTATCAGTTTCTTTTTTCACAAGATTTTCATAATACTTAATTAGTCCCACATATTTTATAATATATATATTTTTTATTTTATTTTATACGTATAAATATATATTTCATTTTCATATCAAATCATGTTTGATCATCTGGTAATATATTTGATAAATTGACACAATCATTGATACAAGATTGAAATATGTGATTTACACAATCATTGATATTTCATGATAAATTTATTAAAAAAATTAATTTTAATTATCATTATATACATATCAAATTTTACATTGACGTCCGTATAAAGTCAAATGTTGCAAAGTAATTGAGACGGATAGATATAAAGTCAAACATCACAATAATTTTTTTCTTTTATCGATATATAAGATTTTTTTATAAGTTTAACTAAAGTCAACGTTTTTTATGTTTATTTATATTGAGAATAAGAACTGATATGTATGAACCGTGCTCATTTTTTTCACTCGTTTTCCTGCAAAACTCCTATTTTGGAATGTGAGATTCAAAAAAAAAAAGTCTTAACAATGATAAATAAAAACAACAAATTTAATGACTCTCCATTTCACTCTATGTCCGAGTGTTGCCTTGAGACCCTCCTTCTCTCCTCATCTTTAGAGTGAACCCATAAATTCATAATCATCATTATGAATTCAACACTCAAAAAATAAAAATCCTTTAAAAATATAGATTTTATACTCAAAATTTTTAGTGTCGAAAAGAAACCAGTATGGGTGCTCATGAACTACACGATAGGAAACTTAGCGGTGCTTAATGAAAGCATTGCACGAGTAAGATGAGAAAATTGAAAAATTTTCTCTTCAGAGTAACAACATATTCCCTGTAAATAAGGTTCATAATTTTTTTAGACTAAAATCATACCCCTTTTTTTGGTTTCAAATGAAAGTTATATCCTTTTATTAACTCTATACGCTGATCAAAATTTTTTCGCTTATTCTTATTTCAGCTAGTCAAATCCATTGATTTCACAAAATCAGATTTCGAACTTATTTATGATTTTTAGACAAATTAAAACCCAACTCACTCAAAAAAAAAACTACCAACTCAAATCGACTCCTGAAATTTAACAATTTTGTCAAATATGTTTCATTGTCAGCTCTACAAAAAATGTATTCTTTTATTCAAGTAGTACGAAAACCAAATTGCAAAAGCGACATTATTCAATTAATTTGCCAACAAATAATCAATAAAACGTTACTTCTACAACGCAACAATGACAAGTGACAAATGGATATCCATTTAGACAGCAAAGCAGCAATCAACCGATTTCTTTTCCAACGTGAACTCTCTTGTCATGTTCCTGTCCGGCTCCATTTTTTTGACGCCATTGATAGTTAACGTTCATTCGCCCCCACGCCTCTCAACCTTCACCGGTCACCACCCACCATTGTTCCCCTCTTCAATCCTCCCTCGTGCTGTCTGTGTCGGCTGAAATTTTTTTATTTTTTGTATCCGCTGGTATTCATGAATATGAACTGCCTATCATAGTGTGCGTTGTAGTTTTGTTGATATGGATTATAAAAATCGAAATACATATATAAAATATGAATAAAATTTTTACTGGATATTTTTATCCAATTACTTCAAAAATTAACTATTCTTTATTCCCATTTTTAATGTAAACAATACTCGTAAAGTAATGGAGTGGGATCCTCGGCTGTCCGTGGGAGGAGTTGTCCATGGCGGTAAAAAATTATGGGTTACGATCCATAGAAAAAAATCATTTCGATTCGAATAGTCGATTAATCATTTTGAAATCAAATCGATTAAATACAGTTTCATTTTCTAAAGCAAAATGGAATCGTTTAATATTTGATTTCATCAATTTCGATTATAGGTCTTTTGATTTGATTTTGACATTCTTATATATCACATCAACTAATCACATTACTATTTTTCCTTCCATTTTTTCCTCCCTTCTTTACTTACATTTTCAAAATAAAAAAATATTTACTTAAAAATTCAATACACATATATATATTTTCATGTAAATCAATTTTTTTACGTTTAATGTGGAATGAATGGAATATAACAAATGTAAAGAAAAATCGAAATTGCTGTTGGCTGGTGCTGCGACAGTTGTAACAAGGAGCAGTAGAAAGTTATTACCACCGTGTTATAACTCCGGTAATATTTATTATTTTAAGATCTTTTATAAATCTTATAATATTATTTTATTTATAAATCTTATAATATTTTATTTTATTTATTTATTTAAAAATAATTTTATATTTAAATAAAAATATTATTATTTTATCATATCTCATTTTCTTTTTGGTCATTTTCTTTCATTCTTTCACATAAAACTCATCATCGTTATTAAAAACCCACAATATATAATCAACATATATATGAAATTCACACACATATAAAATTTCAATATGGATCAAATTATTGCAAGATATATGAGACGAATGGAATATTTCATAATGGAGCATGAGTAATTTTTTATTTTTTTAATATGCATCTTATGAAAATTACAACTAACATTAGCATATAATCCAGCCTTTGAAGTCAAAATCGTATCATTCTTTCTTTTTTTTTTCACTTTATGGCTTTTCATGTTGTAAATACCATAGAAAAAACCGAAGTGTATTCCATGATATGCAATGCAGTACTATATGATATGTCATGAACGTTTTGATTTATATATTTATACTGATTGATGATTTTTAGCTTCGTTAATCCAAAAAGAACGTGTGAAAGTAAATATGAACAATATACCATCCGATATATGTTTTAAGATGAATTGAAATACTAACTGTATTTGGTGTTTCATTTTAAACTTCCATAAAACATCATTCCCTTTCATGAATGATTCTTAACTCGACTTGCTTTATCCTGATCGTGACACACCTTCCCAAGCATAGGGAAGAATATCACTTTATTTAATTAGTCACCACTCTCTCTATAACAAATAAAAAAGAAAAAAAGAAAGTCAATCGACAATCGATTTGCAACCTTTCACGAACACTATTACATATGATCATCAAATCACATTCGAACCAATAAGAAATTCATCGTAATATATAGAATTTTAACCCGATTGCACATAATATACCCAATTCGTTTTATATTAATCGAACGTTATTTTTGAATCGTTATAAAATAAATAAAAAATTCCTTTTTTTTTAATATTTAAATATTAAAAAATCAAATCAATTTTATTCGTTACAGTATAACCACTGATTTCTCTCTTAATTAATAACTAGTATAATAAAATTCACTCACTAAAAGAATATTACTACATCCGTCCCATAATTATTACTCTCTCCGTCTTATAAAAAATATAACTTTGCATCATAATTATATTATTTATATGTATTTTGAGTAGATTTGTTATTATTCTTAACGACGTAAAAAAATTATGTCACCGTCTTAGGGTTAAAATATATAACTTAAATTATCATTATCATTTTCACGATAATTTATATAAACCGATGTTTGATCATTCCATAAACGATTCGTAACTTGAATAATTTTATCGCTGACTTAAATCAACGTTATATTTTTTATTGGATAGAGATATTACAACGTTTCTTTCCTTTTGTATTATTTAATATACAATTGGAGAAATTTTGTTATTTATATAAATGATAAGTATGATTAAAAATTTTCATTTGCATATGATTATAATATATAACGCTTATTATCATTAATATTTTACGATATTTTTTTTCAAAAATAACGTTTAATTGTCGCATAATATCGATCAAAATTTTAATGGATATATGTGTCAAATCAAAAAATTATACTATCTTTATTTTTAAATTATATGAAACAGTTTAATCCGACACGAAATTTTACATGAGAATTAAATTTGATTAATATAATATATATTTTTAATGATGGGGAGAGTTGATATCAAAATATATGAGAGAAGTTAGTAAAATGTGATGGGTCAATATATTTAATTTAATATAAATTTAATTTTAAATATAAAAATAAAATAAATATTATATTATTTTTAAATGATAAAAAAAATTATATTTAATATAAAACGAAAAAATGATCTTTTTAGAAAATAAATAGAACATTTTCAATTAATATAAGAGTTGGTCGGTGATGATTCACATTACGTTACTCACATGAGCTTACTCGCATAAATACGCATGCACGACTTTCACTCACATTTGCTCGCCCCGGTGATCGACTCCACATCAACCGTCCATCTCCTCCTAGAAATCCACAATGGACCTCCGCCGCCGCCCCCCAAAACCACCGCCACCACGCCGCCTCACCGCTGCTGCCCATAACAAAGACCTCATCGATCCCCCGTCGAATCCTCCGCCGCCGCCGCCAAAAGCCTCCGACGTGTTCCCACTCCCTCTCCGACTAACCAACACGGTCTTCTTCTCCCTATTCTTCCTCGTCGCATACTACCTCCTCCACCGCTGGCGCGACAAGATCCGCCACTCGATTCCCCTTCACGTCCTCTCCCTCTCCGAACTCGCCGCCATCGTTGCCTTAGTCGCGTCGTTCATCTACCTCCTCGGCTTCTTCGGCATCGATTTCGTCCAGTCCATCATCATTTCCCCTAATCATCACCACGAAGATGAAGAAGACATCGTGAGGGCCGTCGATGTGAGAAGTCATCGGTTCGATCGAAATCTCCAGAAGAAACCAGATCTCGACCTTAGTCTCGTGGACGATCGGAGCCGTCGATTCGATCGGAGTCATCAGAAGCAGCCAGATCTGGAACTCGATGATGAAGATCGAGGTCAGGAGATGTCGGTTTCGGAGGATGAGGCGGTGGTGAAGGCGGTGGTGGATGGATCGGTGGCGTCGTATTCGTTGGAATCGAAGCTCGGGGACTGTGCTCGAGCGGCGGCGATACGACGCGAGGCGGTGCAGAGGATCTCGAGGAGGTCGCTGGAGGGGCTACCGGTGCGAGGATTCGATTACGAGTCGATTTTGGGACAGTGTTGCGAGATGCCGATCGGATATGTTCAGATTCCGGTGGGGATTGCGGGACCGTTGTTGCTTGATGATTTCGAGTATTATGTTCCCATGGCAACGACGGAGGGGTGTTTGGTTGCGAGTACGAATCGTGGGTGTAAGGCGATCTATGCGTCCGGTGGTGCGTCTAGTTTCGTGTTGAAGGATGCGATGACGAGGGCGCCCGTGGTGAGGTTTGGGACGGGGAAGAGGGCGTGTCAGCTCAAGTTCTTTCTCGAGGATCCGGCAAATTTCGAGACCTTGTCGATTGTTTTCAACAAGTATGGGTTTGATGCTTGTGTTTGTGAGATGGTTTTTGATGGTCCAGTTCGTTATGGTAGATTGGATGAGAAAATAGTAGGATCCTATGATTCTCTGATACTATTACTAGTTATAGGTCCACTAAATGTTGAAAAAATTTGCTAGTAGTCTTGTGTTTTTGCTATTCTTGAGCTGCGGTCGATGCTCGTTGACTGTACGATTTTATGTGTTGATATGTTGTGTATAGGTCAAGCAGATTTGCGAAGCTGCAGGGTATACAGTGCTCGCCTGCAGGGCGGAATCTGTACGTGAGGTTCAGCTGTAGCACGGGCGATGCCATGGGAATGAATATGGTGTCGAAAGGTGTTCAGAATGTTTTGGATTTTCTCATGACCGATTTCCCTGACATGGATGTCATCGGCATATCTGGTTCGTCCTGTATTTCCTTCTTATTATCAGTTTGGGGATGAAAATATACAGAGTATATGTTTTCTAGAGATGGGATCTTCATGGGTGAGTATGTGCACAGCATGAGGTAGATTTGGAAATATTGTCTAAACTTGTATGCTTTCTGTCAAATATAGTTGCCAACTAGATGAGTCATGACTTCAAGTACTCTAAGATTAGGTAGGCATTTTACTGGTGTTAATATAGATCTCAACTGCCTGGGTGTTACGTTGATGAATAAATCCAAAAGTGGATGAAGAACGCTGAGAATTTAGATTTTTTTCCGTTGTTTTGTTTATCTTTTTAAAATTCGTATTCGTAGGTGTTTGGAGGGTTGAAATCTTGCTTACATTATTATCTTTTTTAAAATCATGCAACTGTGTAACCTTGAACATCTCAGACTGTTATTCTATCTATATCAGGTAATTTCTGTTCTGACAAGAAGCCTGCTGCTGTAAATTGGATCGAGGGTCGAGGAAAGTCCGTTGTTTGTGAGGCCGTAATCAAGGAAGATGTGGTGAAAAAGGTGTTGAAAACTGATGTTGCTTCTCTTGTTGAGCTCAACATGCTGAAAAACCTAGCTGGTTCAGCCGTTGCTGGTTCTCTTGGTGGATTCAATGCCCATGCAAGCAACATTGTTTCTGCTATTTTCATTGCCACTGGACAGGATCCAGCTCAGAATATCGAGAGTTCGCATTGTATAACCATGATGGAACCGACTAATGGTGGAAAGGATTTACATATTTCTGTCTCTATGCCTTCCATCGAGGTAATATCCCTTTTTCGTCATAGCATATCCACATTTTTTTTATGTTGGACTTGGGTATTTCAGCATGCCATTCAAAGGGTATGACCTATGTTTCGATGATATCGAGCTGATGACATTGTGATAAAGGTCTTCCATTTGTTCTCGTTGAAATTTTGGGAAATTATTAGCACACCCCGGGGGTGCACATCCATGTGGTTTTTGATTGGTGAAATGATTTAAATAAAATCATTAATAATTATAGTTAATTTCACTAAATCAATCAACATCCCGGGGAGTGCATCTAATACTCCCCTGAAATTTTATGTGTGTCCTTTTCAGTTTTTATATCTATGGATAGATATCCGTGGACAACCATGGTAATCGCTGAGATTGCTAGCTTAGACTTGGATGATGTCTCACCCTTTGAAATCTATGCAATATCCGTAGGTGGACTGACCTCTGAGGATAACCCTGTTGCTAGCTTAGACTAGGATTATGCGTTACCCTGTATATTTGAGCTTCGTGGGATAAGTTGGTTCAATTATGGTCAGGGGGGATAAATTATTCTAGATCATTATGACGGGACCATGGCTTGTGCAAATCCCTTCGTGCTTGTGTATGGTGAATGCCTATCAATTGGGGTTTCCCATCAATGTTATCACCGAGTGGTCCTTTGTACTTTATCTTGGGAAGTGGATGTGTTATAACCAACATGCTGGACATTATTCACTGTTCCTCCTTTGTATGAACCGTCCAGAAAATCGTCTCATAATCTAACTATTTGGTAACTATTGTTATCCTTCGTCTAGGTGGGGACGGTTGGAGGAGGGACACAGCTAGCATCTCAAGCTGCGTGCTTGAACCTTCTCGGCGTGAAGGGAGCAAGCAAGGAGTCAGCAGGATCGAACTCGCGGCTCCTTGCCACCATAGTCGCTGGTGCTGTCTTGGCAGGCGAGCTCTCCCTCATGTCTGCCATTGCCGCTGGGCAGCTCGTCAAGAGCCACATGAAGTACAACCGATCGAGCAGGGATATATCACAGTGCGGCATTGAAGATGCTGAGACAACGAAGGCTAGAGACTGCGAGTAGGCAAACAGCGGACAGGACATGCTGGAAGGCAAAGGCTTGCATGTGCCCTCCAATCCCATAAGGTGATGATGAAGTGACTGTCATATTTGTTTGTTTGGTTCGCTCACAGAGTTGTTTGATGTGGTGCGTGTCGTCGTGGGAACATGTTAGTTATACGATGGCTCGTTCTGGATGAATCGTCCTCTCATCGTGAAAGTGCTCATCGTGAAAGTGTTCGTGCAAAGGGGAGGAAGTTGGAAAGTGAGGTGTCCAGATATGTGCTCTGGCCTAACCGGGTTGGTTAGTACCTGTCTCTGTCGATAGGTTGTGTAATGTGAATTTATCCATGTATAGTGAATCCATGTGATTGTAATTTTCTATTAGTACCGTCTTCGACTATCTGTAATAAAAGCTACGTGCAATAAGGTACCGCAAGTCAAGTATGTATGATTTATCAACTTCATTTAAAACTAGAATATAAGATTTTAACATATATTAAATTCGGAGTATATCAAAGATTCTATGATTGTCCATAATATTTTTAATCTTTATATTATATTGGTTGTCCAAAACCTCATAAAACTGACTTTTCTTCATGTTTTCCTTTCATACAAATTCATGATCTCATATATAAGTTAAGACAAAATTTTAAACAAGATCAAGAGGATTTAAGACCAAATGAGTGAAGCTCACCTCTTCTCACAAAATCCAATGAAGACAATGACGAGCTTCAACGGTCAATGGCTTCAATCATGCTAGGTGTTAGTTGATGATCTCGAACCTTGATCGTCTTGTTCATCACCGTGGATCCAAGAGAGGATGATGAGAAGGTGATACGGTGAAGTATAATCAAGATGATGAAGTAAAGAGTAGTGGGAATGGAAGTTGAGTATATTGGGGTGGATAAAGTAGGAGGAAAAAAAGTGGCATATGTTAAACCTAATGTTTATATGTTAGTGTTTAATTTAAAATGGAATGGAAGGTGAAAATTTTAAAATCACACAAGGGGAGTTAAACCCTAATGTTTATAGGTTAGTGTTTAATATATATATATTTATCATATTTTTGTCATGATTTTGACAAAAAAATTTATAACCACATTGAATAAATTATGGCATTCGATAATATTCTATTTTTGTTAATAAATGAGAAAAATCAAGTCTTTATAGAGTGAAAACCGTTGGATGTCAACATCAAATTCCGAAAGATGTTAATGTGAATTTTGTGAGCCCATTGAAAGTGTGGGAAGTTCGACGACAGTTTAATCGGTTGATTGATAGTGTTTACGATTCTCCTATAATAAGCAAGATGATTTCATTTTTTGATAAGCTAGCGCTCTAGGAAGCTGCGGGAAAGAAATCAGTTCTAACAATTGAAGTAGAAGCTGAAAGTCAAGTGATTTCAACTGTTGGATTGTCACGGTTAGAGAACATGCCTCAAATCTCAATATGTGACCCTTCTAGTGCAC
The DNA here is from genome assembly GCA_001925005.1 of Drosera capensis. NCBI lineage: Eukaryota > Viridiplantae > Streptophyta > Magnoliopsida > Caryophyllales > Droseraceae > Drosera > Drosera capensis. Next base: position 50,002 of record LIEC01012064.1, read on the forward strand.
CTTGACGAAAAGGTCGTCCCATGATTGCAACAAGAATCAAATCAGGTCTAGAAGTTTTCACAAGTATATCGAAACCACGAAGATGTTCTCATTATCATCATTTGGGCCATTACGTGAGTAGTTGTCCAAGCCGAAAGGTAATACATATTCCATAAACATTTTTATGTTGATGAAATTATGAAAAAAGCTGTTACTCATCTTTTCTATGCATTGTCATTATTGGCAGAGAAGACTCGGGCAAGTGTAAGCGCACTAGTTGGAAACCAACCAAAAGAAGATGTAGAAATGGAAGAAAAGGCTGATGAGACGATGACTTAAAGAGTCTGTGCTGAAGATTTTTATGCTACATGGTTTTATTTTTGCGATGAAGCTGCATGTCTCTATGTCAGATGCTATGGTACAAGTGATACTTGAACTTTGTTTTTCTTGGTTATATATCTGGTGTTTAAACAAATCCAGAGATACGTACTAGCAAGGCTGTTCTTTGTGATGATTAGAATTTATTAGGATGTTTTTTTTTTTGGTTGTTGTTGTTGCTGTTATTCGATCCATTTGGATTGAAAGAAATAATGCTGTTATTTGGTCTATGAGGTTCAAGGCGGAGATGAGTCGACGAACTGGTGGATCATTAGACGGCTCCTGAGGTGACTTAATGTTATATCAGTGTTTCTGATGCATAACCTTAGTTTTGGTCCTGTCCTGCGAGATATGCAGTAGCAAGGCTGTTCTACATATCTCGCAGAAGCACAATTGAGAAGTAGCAAGTCTTCTCCTACACGACATTATTGAAAATTGAGAAGCAATACGAAACATCTTCTTGTACAGACAAGTAGTAACCGTACTGACCCGAACTTGTGAAGTCGTAGTTGAAGTAGATGAAGTGAAGCGAAGGTACCCTCTATCTATGGAATCCGACCATTCCTCAGTTGCTGCGACAATGTTGCAACTCGCTATTTGTTTACAGTTTCTTCACCATACCTTGATCACAACCAACATTACAGGAAAACTGCAAAGCCAATACACATGAGGATTTCGAATGGAGTTCTCTGTATAATGGAACAAAACCAGCAGCAAAAAAAAAAAAATTAATTACAAAATCAAATGAAAACATTGCTGCTCATCCCCAATCGTTCAAGTTGATCTCTACTCCCCAATCGATGTTGCTGATCTCTACTCCCCAATCGATGTTGCTGTTCAGCCCTGCTGATAAGAGAATACAAAATCTATTACTACAAGAGATCAAACCAGAACACTGAAAAAAAAACTGAGAATAAGAATTAAAGCACAACATATGTACGAAACCCTACAAAAATAAACAAATGAAAAAAGAAAAAGAAAATCTCACAAACCTAGATGACTTTTTTGAAGTTTTAGGGATAAATCGGTGACGGGAACAAAATCGAACATGGAGAGGAAATATTTGAATAGTGGTCGTTTTCCTCGATGATGTTCTGTTCTCAGCCTCTATTTTTTCTTGATTGTGTTTAGTGACTTGACATTTTTTTCCTCTTTTCTCAGTATAAGATTACGTCGTTTTGGCTTTGACAGCTGCTTATGGCGTTAACCCAAAAAAAAAAAATTATGATATCTTTATAATCCCTTTTTTTTCATATCTATTTAGAACCCACACCCAGGCCCAAGTTTCTCCAATGGTACGCAATCGTACTTTCCTTCTTCACTGGTAGGGGACGGAGAAAAACCCTCCTTCAGCGACGGAAGGTGGGGAATCCGAATCACGGTCACCGACCAAACCTGATCACGACGAATTCTAGAGAGTCAATCTCTCGCTATTCTAGAGATCGATAGAGACTGTGTTTTGTGCGTGTGGGAATGGTGGGAGGAGGCAGGAGCAGCAGCAGCTGGGGAAGGACGTGGGGGAACGTGAGAACTTTCATCGGGAACTCTACGGGAGGGTTGAGAGGAGGCAGCAATCTGGCCTCGTGGGTCGTCGCCGGCACCTTGGCGTATTATCTGTGGGTGAAGCCCTCCCAGGAACTCAAACGCCAACAACAGGTGAGGGAGAAATGAATAAAAGAAAGGATTTTTGGTGGGATCTGAATTGGGGAAATTTTTGATGGGAAACAGTCTCTCTGTCGTTGTTGATAAGTTGATCTGGTTTTTACCCGACCTTGTCTGTGACGGGAATTTTTGGGGGGTTGTTCTTCTTGGTTGGGGTGGGGAGTTTTTGGTTGTTATGTTGTGTTCATTTGTGGTTTTGGGTTTAGGAGAAGATGGCGAATGCTGCGGCAGCGGATGATCCGTATTGGTACGTGGAGAAGCGGAAACCGATTCCTGATCCTCAGGTGTGTGTGTTGTGTGTTACTAGTATGAGGTGTGCTGATTGCAGTCTCAACTCTTCTATGTGAACATTTTAGTTACTGTCTTATTGATTGTGATAATGGGTATCTACTCAAAACATGTTGTGCAACGCGGAATGCTAGGTTTTTTTTAGAGAGGGAATGAGGAAAAGAGTACTCAGCATTCTTCCTGTTGTCATCTATTGTTTAGTTCGTGCTTTATGATCCGCAACCATTTATTGAAATCTATCAACGGATGATGTATTAAAAGAAAAGAAAAGAAAAGAGGGAGCGAGAAGAGTTGAGCTTGACCTATACTTATTTGACTGCAGGAAACTGGTCTGATATATGGAAACAAGAACAAGAAGAAGGTTGAAGCTAAGTCTACTGAGCTGGACTCTGATATGTCGAGGTTTTAAGGTAGCATTTGGTGCCCTCTTTGTATTTTCGTTATGGTGGGATTCCATCTGACCTTTGGCACATTTCATTAGAGTCGAGGCGCTTCTGTGTTTCAGTGTTATACAACAGCTATGTAGCATATATTAATATATACCATGGTTCCTCTGGTGGATTGTAGACATCATTGGTATACGCCCATTGTCTGAGCAACAGACTGAAATACATCAGGAATAAGAGAAGAACAATTTTCCACACTTTTCGTGTTCCTATGTGATGTTCTGTCTTCTATTCTATTCTCCGCTTCTTCCTCTCCCCGTATGCTGTCTTGATCAAATCAGCATTTTCATCTATTTATGTTGGATGGAGTATAATTTTCTTCGGACGTGTTATTTCAATTAGGAGAAAACTAATTTTTGCACCCGTATAGTTATGCACGGGACAAATATAATTGGATTTGTCCACTATCAGTTTGTGGAGACCATGAAAACTAAGAGAGAAATTAGAATTTGATGGGGTTTTAAAAACTTGGCTGAAAGATATATATTTTACAAGATAGATTAATATTTTTAAACTTAATACGACATTTTATTTTAGTCCGGAAACAAATTATTCCTATTTTATTACAAATAAATCTGATTGGTGATTAGGGTTTTGCCGATATGGATCTGGATAAGCTGGAGTTACCAACATGCCTGGGTGCATCTAGGACGCACCCAGATAGTAATTGTCGAGGCTGGCAACTTCGATTTAGAATGTGAAGGAAAAAAATGTGAAATCGACATCCTGCTTCCTTTGCTGGATTCTTCTAGCTGTTAACCTGAATTTTATTCTGTGCCCTGCTTTCTTGGGTAAGATGGCCTCTTGTTTTGTGCTACTCACAAGTACTCTACAAGGTCTTGGCTGAACTTGAAGTGCTTAGCTGGTTGTGCATATGTAAAAACGAATTTTTAAACAGTATTATTTAGGAATGCGAAAATATCCTTAGGAATCGAGATGAAGCACAGCCTAATTTTTGCACCCGTATAGTTATGCACGGGACAAATATAATTGGATTTGTCCACTATCAGTTTGTGGAGACCATGAAAACTAAGAGAGAAATTAGAATTTGATGGGGTTTTAAAAACTTGGCTGAAAGATATATATTTTACAAGATAGATTAATATTTTTAAACTTAATACGACATTTTATTTTAGTCCGGAAACAAATTATTCCTATTTTATTACAAATAAATCTGATTGGTGATTAGGGTTTTGCCGATATGGATCTGGATAAGCTGGAGTTACCAACATGCCTGGGTGCATCTAGGACGCACCCAGATAGTAATTGTCGAGGCTGGCAACTTCGATTTAGAATGTGAAGGAAAAAAATGTGAAATCGACATCCTGCTTCCTTTGCTGGATTCTTCTAGCTGTTAACCTGAATTTTATTCTGTGCCCTGCTTTCTTGGGTAAGATGGCCTCTTGTTTTGTGCTACTCACAAGTACTCTACAAGGTCTTGGCTGAACTTGAAGTGCTTAGCTGGTTGTGCATATGTAAAAACGAATTTTTAAACAGTATTATTTAGGAATGCGAAAATATCCTTAGGAATCGAGATGAAGCACAGCCTAATTTTTGCACCCGTATAGTTATGCACGGGACAAATATAATTGGATTTGTCCACTATCAGTTTGTGGAGACCATGAAAACTAAGAGAGAAATTAGAATTTGATGGGGTTTTAAAAACTTGGCTGAAAGATATATATTTTACAAGATAGATTAATATTTTTAAACTTAATACGACATTTTATTTTAGTCCGGAAACAAATTATTCCTATTTTATTACAAATAAATCTGATTGGTGATTAGGGTTTTGCCGATATGGATCTGGATAAGCTGGAGTTACCAACATGCCTGGGTGCATCTAGGACGCACCCAGATAGTAATTGTCGAGGCTGGCAACTTCGATTTAGAATGTGAAGGAAAAAAATGTGAAATCGACATCCTGCTTCCTTTGCTGGATTCTTCTAGCTGTTAACCTGAATTTTATTCTGTGCCCTGCTTTCTTGGGTAAGATGGCCTCTTGTTTTGTGCTACTCACAAGTACTCTACAAGGTCTTGGCTGAACTTGAAGTGCTTAGCTGGTTGTGCATATGTAAAAACGAATTTTTAAACAGTATTATTTAGGAATGCGAAAATATCCTTAGGAATCGAGATGAAGCACAGCCTAATTTTTGCACCCGTATAGTTATGCACGGGACAAATATAATTGGATTTGTCCACTATCAGTTTGTGGAGACCATGAAAACTAAGAGAGAAATTAGAATTTGATGGGGTTTTAAAAACTTGGCTGAAAGATATATATTTTACAAGATAGATTAATATTTTTAAACTTAATACGACATTTTATTTTAGTCCGGAAACAAATTATTCCTATTTTATTACAAATAAATCTGATTGGTGATTAGGGTTTTGCCGATATGGATCTGGATAAGCTGGAGTTACCAACATGCCTGGGTGCATCTAGGACGCACCCAGATAGTAATTGTCGAGGCTGGCAACTTCGATTTAGAATGTGAAGGAAAAAAATGTGAAATCGACATCCTGCTTCCTTTGCTGGATTCTTCTAGCTGTTAACCTGAATTTTATTCTGTGCCCTGCTTTCTTGGGTAAGATGGCCTCTTGTTTTGTGCTACTCACAAGTACTCTACAAGGTCTTGGCTGAACTTGAAGTGCTTAGCTGGTTGTGCATATGTAAAAACGAATTTTTAAACAGTATTATTTAGGAATGCGAAAATATCCTTAGGAATCGAGATGAAGCACAGCCTAATTTTTGCACCCGTATAGTTATGCACGGGACAAATATAATTGGATTTGTCCACTATCAGTTTGTGGAGACCATGAAAACTAAGAGAGAAATTAGAATTTGATGGGGTTTTAAAAACTTGGCTGAAAGATATATATTTTACAAGATAGATTAATATTTTTAAACTTAATACGACATTTTATTTTAGTCCGGAAACAAATTATTCCTATTTTATTACAAATAAATCTGATTGGTGATTAGGGTTTTGCCGATATGGATCTGGATAAGCTGGAGTTACCAACATGCCTGGGTGCATCTAGGACGCACCCAGATAGTAATTGTCGAGGCTGGCAACTTCGATTTAGAATGTGAAGGAAAAAAATGTGAAATCGACATCCTGCTTCCTTTGCTGGATTCTTCTAGCTGTTAACCTGAATTTTATTCTGTGCCCTGCTTTCTTGGGTAAGATGGCCTCTTGTTTTGTGCTACTCACAAGTACTCTACAAGGTCTTGGCTGAACTTGAAGTGCTTAGCTGGTTGTGCATATGTAAAAACGAATTTTTAAACAGTATTATTTAGGAATGCGAAAATATCCTTAGGAATCGAGATGAAGCACAGCCTAATTTTTGCACCCGTATAGTTATGCACGGGACAAATATAATTGGATTTGTCCACTATCAGTTTGTGGAGACCATGAAAACTAAGAGAGAAATTAGAATTTGATGGGGTTTTAAAAACTTGGCTGAAAGATATATATTTTACAAGATAGATTAATATTTTTAAACTTAATACGACATTTTATTTTAGTCCGGAAACAAATTATTCCTATTTTATTACAAATAAATCTGATTGGTGATTAGGGTTTTGCCGATATGGATCTGGATAAGCTGGAGTTACCAACATGCCTGGGTGCATCTAGGACGCACCCAGATAGTAATTGTCGAGGCTGGCAACTTCGATTTAGAATGTGAAGGAAAAAAATGTGAAATCGACATCCTGCTTCCTTTGCTGGATTCTTCTAGCTGTTAACCTGAATTTTATTCTGTGCCCTGCTTTCTTGGGTAAGATGGCCTCTTGTTTTGTGCTACTCACAAGTACTCTACAAGGTCTTGGCTGAACTTGAAGTGCTTAGCTGGTTGTGCATATGTAAAAACGAATTTTTAAACAGTATTATTTAGGAATGCGAAAATATCCTTAGGAATCGAGATGAAGCACAGCCTAATTTTTGCACCCGTATAGTTATGCACGGGACAAATATAATTGGATTTGTCCACTATCAGTTTGTGGAGACCATGAAAACTAAGAGAGAAATTAGAATTTGATGGGGTTTTAAAAACTTGGCTGAAAGATATATATTTTACAAGATAGATTAATATTTTTAAACTTAATACGACATTTTATTTTAGTCCGGAAACAAATTATTCCTATTTTATTACAAATAAATCTGATTGGTGATTAGGGTTTTGCCGATATGGATCTGGATAAGCTGGAGTTACCAACATGCCTGGGTGCATCTAGGACGCACCCAGATAGTAATTGTCGAGGCTGGCAACTTCGATTTAGAATGTGAAGGAAAAAAATGTGAAATCGACATCCTGCTTCCTTTGCTGGATTCTTCTAGCTGTTAACCTGAATTTTATTCTGTGCCCTGCTTTCTTGGGTAAGATGGCCTCTTGTTTTGTGCTACTCACAAGTACTCTACAAGGTCTTGGCTGAACTTGAAGTGCTTAGCTGGTTGTGCATATGTAAAAACGAATTTTTAAACAGTATTATTTAGGAATGCGAAAATATCCTTAGGAATCGAGATGAAGCACAGCCTGCTGGTGTTGCATGTATTAGATAGCTGTTCTTGACTATTATCCGTTTGCAAGGGAACTCTGAAGTCATGGGGCATCGTCCTTGTTGTCCAAACCTTGGTGCTACTGATCCCAACTCACCGATATGATGAGGGCTATCATGATTCGCACCTTAGTCTAGCTAGTTGTCAAGCGAGTACTGCTCCTTTCCTATTTGTTAATGCTGGTTGTAGCCAGGGTTTATAGCACTCCCTTATTCAGACATAAAGCGTGCAACACTCTGGCTCCATTTGGTTCCAGATACACTATATTTCCAATTTTGTGGTAGCAACGTAGAGTCTTAAGACTTGAGAATGATGCTCATCCAGGCCGTCAACACCCCCGGGATAAAAGAAACAATGGCGAAATGGTTAGGCAGCGGCCTTTGGTCCCTACTCCCTATATCAAAGGTTCAATAGGGAAACATATAAGGGACAAGAAGACATGCCGCAAATACATTTGATTGGACAAACCATCTTATATGTACAGGGACTGCTGCTTCGAAGCCCCATTCAAGGCTCAAGATCAGCTGACAAACAGAGAATTATCAACTGCTACAAAATGCTCATCAATTGCCAAACACAAAGAAGAACGGGGCAATTTCTTCTCAGGAAGACGCAGAGCATATAGTCTAAACCATTTTTTTCTTTTCTTGAAGTGGCATAGAAGTTCACACAAACACATATATTACAACAAACGTCGATTGTTACATATCGAACGAGCCCCTAGACCTATATGCATGAATGACTTTATACGATATGCTACGTACAATGCTCTGCATGCATGATTATGAAGAGAACACCTGAGACTATCTATACACACCCAAAATGCTGGGGACTAGACTCAGAAAGAATCATATGTTGATTCTATCGACCGATGCTTTATACTGTATACTTTTATTTGTACACTGTTGCCAGAAACCCAATTCCGACAACTCCCGAAACATATGCTGCTGTTGCCGCCAGCGAGGCTATTACTGACAGTTACCAACGTTTTTACGTGCATCATGAGCAAGGAAGAGCAACCAAAGTCTTCCATGATCCTTTTCTCCGCCTTATGGAGGCAAGGGACTCCGACACCTGACTTTTTTCCACTGGTGAGCAGATTACGTATGACCTGCATAAAAGAGAAAATGTTCAACCATACATCAGGAAACGATGAGAAGATGAAAACACGTAATCACTTACCCATAAGGGAAAAAAAACTGGTTTAACAAGGCTAAAGGTGGTAACAAGCAAGAAGTGAATGGCTTAATTTAACGATATAACAGAATCCTATCTGTCTCAATATCACGAACACAAAAGTTTGCGTAAAAACCACAGCCAAGCACCAATAACTAAAGACATTGGGCGCCTATAATTACATTTATTGGCCATATGAAGGAACTGGCATTCTTGAGGCATAAGGAAGTTTAACTATTAGAGAATGCTAAAAAACTTCAAAGGAACGGAATAATTTCTCTGTCAAATGTCATGCTGCATGAAGCAGTTAAAATCTTAAAGAATGCCACTCCTAGCATCGGACCTTGCCAAGCAAAAAACAAGCCGACTATTGTTGAATGTTGGATAAATCTGCAATCACAGAAGAAGTCAAGTCTCCTCTTCACTTTCGACCAACACGACTCTCCAAAGTCCAAACAATAGCACGAAAAAGGGACAACGAAACAAAAGATAGAATCACACCTCTAGTATGCAATTTGGATTACTTGCAAGGATAGATCTGAAGACCGCCACTCTTGTAGCAGAACTGCTGCTCTAAGTCCTGCCGCAAACTAAGGATCCCTGAAATGCAATCAGCACAATGCAAATGATGATAGCAGCGAATTTAAGAAACAATAATAAAGAAACAACACACAACATCAACATTAACAACCTAGGTATTCCCGTCATCGAATTAAGAAACAATATTGAGATAAAAGATGAAAAGCTTTGCTCCAAAATTGCGACAAAAAAGAAGAAGAAAAAGATTCACCTTAATCAGCCTCTCACCCAGCCGTTGGGTCAGAACCGTTGCCCTGCATGAATCGAGGAGAATGAGCAGGAAGCATGAACTGTGGTTGTGCTGGAACAGGAGTCATTACACCTGAAAAATGGCAAAGTACACTTCTAATCAGAACTTCCACATGACAACTACAGGACTGTGATGAGATGTTCTGGATTTCCGACACCTTATTTTCAACTCTTTACACACAGTAGTACCGAGAGATATACATCTACTCCAGAAAAAAAAAAGGGGAATGAACTTACCTGGATGATGTAATGATTGGATGGTTGGGAGGGGAGTAGTTGTCATTGCATTGACATTAGGGCCACCATATTGCATAATTTGATGGCCAGGAATCGTATATCCTTGAAAAGTTGTATATCCATGGCTAACAGGGATAGATTGACCCAGTTGCCCATAAGGATACACCGCTGTGCTTGTAGTTCCAGGAACTCCATATAGCTGAAGATACTGCTGATTCAGGTAAGGGTTGTAAAAGCCCTTGAAGAACATTAAATAAAATTTGAGTAATAGGGGCGCAACTCCAGAAGAAGAAAAAAAATATTCGCACACCGACAACACATTCAAATTCCATTTAGGACCGCAATTTACCTGTGTATAATTGTACTCTGGCCCATATGGCTGATACCTGAATAGAGAAGGCAAAAAACACAAGCCTCTAAGGAAATTTCTTCGCGAATGAAGGGGCTAGGGAATGGAAATACAAACTACACGGTGGACACTCGATCAGACAATCTGGAGGCCCCTTGAGCACAACAAGCATAACACTTGCTTTGTTTGAGCACTATGTATGTTCTTAAGAAAATTAACTTACCCGTATAAGGAGTACATGTAAGCTTGCTGGTAGTTATAAGGAATTGGCTGTTGGTAGCCAAAGCCTCCAACTGAAGCACGAGATGCTCCCATGAAAGCAACAGGGGATCTCAAACGCCCTACACAAATAATCCATTAAAAATTCTCGTAACACTAATCTGATCATAACTGCAAAGGATAGAAAACCAGGAAAACAAGCAAAGGTAACAATGGAAAGCTAGATAAATTATTCTTCGAGCCATCCGTTAATCATCCAAACACCTACAAGAAAACAGTGAGGGCTGCTCCCATGCATTCTGAGGGAGGAGCATAGAATTAAAGGGAAGCCTCTTCTGGAATTAATTCCATCACCCCTATGCCACAAACGATGTTGGACTCTTCCATAGCAGGAACACGAGCCCCCTATACTCTCCTGTTGATTACAGACCCTCAAATTCCTTCTATTTATCTCAAAAATAAAATAAAAATAAAGTATGATAAAGTTGTTGCACGCATTCAAGCGAGATCCAATCAAAATAATCTTACAGACCTTCGCTAGCTCAATTTCCACTAATACCAAATCCCAACACTATTTCAAAATTATAAATTCATCAAAGTCGCTAGATGCTTGCATTCAAAGAGCTTGAAGTTACCAAAAGAGGGAGCAGGATTTGGACGTCCAAGAGAAGCCAAATTGCAATTGGCACGCCTCCCGTCAATAATCGGTGTTGGATCCACACAAGCTCTCCTAGCAGCTTCAGGGCTGCGAAAAGTCACCTACACCTCCACATGAAAACCAAAGAGCAAAAGAAACATCACTTCAAACACCCCATATATATGCCAACCAAAAAGGCATCATTAAATCCAAGCAATTAAACAGATATATTTGGTGACATAACTCGTTAGCTCTAATCAATGCACAGGGTGATAATCACCCAAATTTCTCATTAACAGAAGGAACCATGACAAACCAAACTCTTCCCTCATAGTAAAATACCAAGAATGAAACCCTCACAAATTCTCGACAACCCCCTTAAGATCAAAGAATTCCATCGAATTGAGTAGGATTGTATGAGCGATAGCATTACTATACGAGGAATCTCAATGAACCGGATTATCACAATTGATCAGGATCTCCTTTTTAGCTTTTAGAATCTATCTCTTAGTTCAAGATCCCTCTTCTCTTACTAACTGGAATCAAAGGATTAGTCTATCTGTTCCGCCTAAAATGGGAATGGGCCAGGGTTACGAACTTAGAATCATGATTGTCATTCACCTATGTTGCGCAGCATAATGAAATCATACGAAACATCACATCTTGCTCTAAGCTTTCCTCCAAACTTAACGCACACAGAGAGAACAAAGATAAACTCACAAATCCATATCCCTTTGATCGCCCCGTATTCTTATCCGTGATCACAACGGCTTCCAATATCTCTCCGAACTGCTCGAAGTACCGCCTCATAGTCTCGCTCTGCGTCTCCCACGCCAACCCCCCCACGAACACCTTCGTGTACGTCGTATCACCGAACTGCAAATTCAAAGGATGGTGATGATGCACCACCCCCGACTGCGACGAACTCGATCCCGATCCCCCTCCTCCACCTCCAACTCCAAGTCCCGGTTGCTGCTGCGATCCCGCAACCGGATAATACGCCATCAAAACGAAACAATTCTACTCACAGAGCTACAAATCACTAAACTACCATAACCGGATCAGTGGATCGTGATCAAGTGACGAAATCGCCATCGTCGGTGAGACGAGACGACATCGTTACAAAACCCTAAGACAATTATTTGGATTGGATTGGACTTGGAAGTGAGTTTTTTTGTTGAATTGACGAAGAAGAAAAGGAAAGGGGGAACTGGAAACCCTAGAAATAGCCTCGCCGCCGATTTGCAGCGGCGAGGGTTTGGGTGTGATAACAGGAAGTGTTTCGACGGCGAAGAAGAAGAAGGGGCAGCGAGGTTTTGGTGGAAATGGAAACGTGTTAAGGGCGTGTAAACGGAGACCTTTTATACGAGGTGAGTGTCGACAACGAAACGGGATGGGATGACAGATAAAACTACTGATCCTACGCTGCTATGTATGATTCTATCCGGGGCCCATTTTTGTTCTCTTTTGTCGCACACATGATGATGGGTGGTGTTATTGGTTTCAATCCAACTTTTTTTTTAATCCTAATTTAATAATAATAATTTTATCTTAAATCTATTATTCCATTCGTTTTAAAAAGGTTATATTTTTTTTTATCAATGTTACAGTATGATTAAATATTATTTTTAAGAAAATATCGTAAAGTATTAAACATAATAAACGTTATGTACTATAATCGTGAGTCATTAAAAAATTTAAATTGCATCGTTTAGATATGTAACAAAGTCTTTCAAATTACATGTTAAATAGTACAATGAGACAAAAACATTGCAATAATTATGCAACTGAGATAATATATTAAGCGAAGGTAGTTTTGGTTTATACCTTGGTGAGATATTTATATATATAGTTGATTTTAGTTTTTTTATCAAGTGAATAAGTTATTCAAATAATTTCTCTAAACGTCAGATATTTTTAGATCTATCTTTTTTATTTAGTGAATAAGTTATCTAAATATTTTTCAAAGGTTGTATATTTTTAAATTTTGATCATTTTTTAAGGTAAAACCAATCATGATAATTTATGTTAAAATTAGAGTAAATAACAGCTATCCGATTCTTCATTCCCACGATTAAAAAGTCCGAAGAAATATCAATAAAATAGTATTTTTTTGAAATAAAATAAATATCGTACAAAGTTGAAATAAGTTTTAATATATCTTATAAAATATTCTTTCAATAAAGTATCTTAATCCCATTGAATTTTAGGTTTGTTCTCAATGTCTGTCATTTTTCATAAACTTAGTAAACAAATCTATTAATATCTATCCCGTGCATAACAACACGGGTACACATACTAAGTGAATCTATCTATTGAATTATGGGGAAAAAGAATGTGTCGCTCGACACATAGTTTATTAAGTGATATCTAACAATTAAGATTAAAACATACGGATAAACGATCAAGATTAAAACAAGATAATTTACTATCAATCTTTTATTTTTATTATTTTAATCTTAACCATTAGATTTCATTCGACACATAATATATCAAAACACATAATCCTTAAATTATTCGTATTTTTGTTTTGGTATTCTTATTAAAGGGTAAAATTGAGATTTTCAGGTATATATGTCTTATCAGGAAGAACTCCCTGGCACTACGGGAGGAAAGTGTAAGCCAAAACAACTTATACTACCGAAGCAACACGATACTTCCAGCAATTGTTGAAGATAACAGAGATTAATCCGTAATATTCTAGTGAAGAAGGAAGATATTTATATTACGAGAAAATCATGCCATCACATGAAGAAACCCTATTGAACACTGCGTGTATAAGTAAGAGCAAAGGTTAATGATTATGCTCTCTAAGGAAGAGGGACCCGGACCACCTACTCTGATCCTTCCCTTGCCCAAAAAAAAAAAAAAAAAAAAAAACCAAAACAAAACAAAACAAAATACAAAATACAAAATATATAAAGCCCACGGAGCTTTTCTGCAGCACCAGTACAGGCGGAGGCTTTGACAGCAGGTGATCCTGCTCCTTATGGGGTAAGAGTAAGGCTTCGTCTATACAGAACTGTCTACAGGTTAATGAATAAAACTAGTCACCTATCCTTTGGTAGAATCAAATCTGATTCATTCCTTCGCGAACTCTCCATCCATCCTTCTTTCATTTCGACCATGTTAAAAGGCTACACTACAACTTCAGCAACAAATATAACACAATGTCTATCTCCATGGCACAAGCAATCTGGTATAACCACAAAACACGACAAACAGAAAAAGCAACAGCGGCGGCAGAGACTATGACAATAGTGGTTCCATCACAGGCTTCCAAGTTGGAGCGCGGAATTTCAAGGTATATGCCACGATAACACCTATGAATGCACAAAGAGCAGGTACAAGGCCAACTCCCAACCGCGAGATAGACAAATGTATCGTGGGTGAAATCGGCAGCTGAAGGTTTGGAGAGGAATCTGCAACAGAGACTGACACAAAATTATATTGTTGAATATGGAAGATGATATTCTCCGTGAAAAGAATGCCAATTTTTTTTTTTTTTTTTTATCGCACGGGGTCAAGTTAATTAATGCAACAAGATACTGCAGTTGGAGAATTGGATCTGCATTTGGTTCCATAATGGGAAACTTTGTCCTGAGGTAACTCAGCGAGGGAGCAAAGCTTGCGATGAAACGCTGAAAGAACGGATTGAAAGCAAATGTGCTTCTGAGATGACTAATTAATAGTAGAAAAAATAGAGCTTACTCTGATATGATTCTAAAAGGTATAAAACGAATCCACAGGATATTTTATCCATGAAGCTCATCGATCCATACACGAATGCATTTCCATTGAGATCTTCGCCGACCAGGTAACTTTGCATGCTTATCCCGGTGACCTGTTAAAAGACAGACTAAATACTTGTAAGAGTTTCAAGCATAAGATATGTACCTTTTTCTAACTTTTCATATTTGAAAAAAAAAGGTCAAGAGTGAATATAACGACGAAAATCAATCAATTCATCAAGAGAACAAAGTTCTGTAGCATACCGTCATTAAAGCGTTAGCTACACCAGCAAGAACCGACAAGAGGTACATAAAAACGTGCAAGCTTTGTGGTAAAAGGAGAAAGCCGCCGCCACAAATTATCCAAAGAGCACATCCAGTCGAGTAGACCATCTTGATACGATCACTTGTCCATGTTGTTTCCTACAAGTACACTATTTATGAAAGGACAAGATGGAAGAAATAACTTGAAAGTTTAAAAAGGGGTTTCATCGAAAACCTGCAGGAGGACTGATACGACGAAGCTGCATATAAAGATGATTGCAGGAACCTGATCACCAAAGGCAAACAGAAAAAGGAAAAAACAAAAACAAAAATACATAAGGAAGAAAAAAAAGTGAGCTGTTGTAGTTTTGACAAATAATGAGAGAAGTATCACAACTCATTACCAAAGCTTTAGAGGATTGAGCCATTTGCAGATCATTGATGACATAAAATGCAAGAAATGCCTGGGATGAAGCAATATATAGAAATTGTTCAATAAATAGCACAATTAGAATATTAGTCAGTGTCCTAGCAAGACATTCTGACTCCATTTGGACAAATAAAAATTGTCCATTACAAGAATAATGAAGCATGACATAAAAGAGAAGGAAAAATATGCATTTACCTGTGATACGTTCGTCACCAATCTAGTGAGAACATATATCAGAGCAACTTGGTAGTAGAGGGCTTTCTTAAACCAGTGTGCCCACAGGATTCTTGCATTCCCTTCTACTTGAATGTCCTGCTTCAACCTAGAAAAGAATTTCAACTGGTAATTAAAGCCGTTCATACGTATTATGGAACAAGAAAAAGATAGCTGAAGATTTTGACATATTAAACTCCACCGAAGTAACAAAACTAAAGAAACAGGGGAAGAAACCTACACTACCTGGGTTCTTTAGTGCCAAGATGAAATATGCATACAAAACAGCATCCAACAAATATTGATGAATATGCGATCCAACGATACTGCATAAATAAAAAAATTATGTAAGAGTATGCCAATGAAAAAATAATTAACAGACGGAAGAAAGTAATGAAACATACCTGATTTTCAATCTCATCATGAGTCCTCGGTGTACTAAGATTGAACACGATAATAGCAATGGCGTATAAGCTTAGGTTGGCAACCTTTTAGTCAATCAAGCCAAACAATTGCTCTTTAAAACAGGATCAAAAAAAGTTTCAATTAATTCATGGAATGCATAAGAAAGAAAGAAGTCCTGACCATAGTGAAAGCGTTGCGACAACTCGCAAGAACCACTCTGCTTGTTGAATTCAATGTCATGCAATTGATCATAGACCTTCAAGATGTATATTCAACAATCTCAGGGTGATAGAAACAGATACTCACAGGAGGAATATTCCAAGGGTAATTCAAACAATTCAAGAAGAAATAGAACTGCCAAAATATCACTGCAACTATAGCCCAAATAACCAAATGAAGAAAGCAAGGAAAGATTTTTACATGTGCGAAACTTGAGTAGCAGCCCAACCGAGGTTGAAGATTGCAGCAAACATGCTGTAGCCAATCGTTTCCAGAGCAGAAGAATTTGTGCCGAACACTTTGCACAGAAGACAACCACCGAAAACTGAGGAAAAGGAAACAGCAACTAACAAAGATCCTGCCCCATGCCATAGTTTGAACCGTCCAAACCTGTCTATCTATCGGAAAAATTTTAGATGAGAGACCAACACAAAATTATTTATAGGCTCAAGAAGAAAGCATCCAAGGTTTTTCTTCAAAAGAGATCAAAAAAAAAAAAAAGGGGGGAAAGGTGCCATTGGGTCATGTACTGTGTGCATGGTTTCCCCCATGCCCCCAAAATCATGCACGCTGTACATAATCACATTAACGGACGTAGAGATGAAAAACCGAGATTAACATGTTTTAATGACATATTCACATCACTATTCAACGACTACTAAATAAGGAAGCATTCAAGACTCTAATGATTGGATATCAGAACTGAATGGATAATATACCAGTTCACCAGCAAATATAACTGCAAATCCATCTGCTACTTGTCCCGAAAGCATAACAACTGCTGCATTTCTGCAAAAGAAATCATAATTTTGCTCAGCTCAGGTACATTTTTTCCCCCTTTGTGGCCCAGTGAAATTACAATGCATCCTCAACTCAAGAACATAAATCATGAATTAATCTGTGTTTGGAACTCGGTCATTTCGCTTTACTACCTACGCTCCACTACCTGCAACCTTGGATCTATCTATGTAGCCCAAGTAGAAAGTCCTCTTCTTTGAAAACAAATTAAAGGTAATCAAGAAACAGCAACACGACTCATTTTACATAGCTTTTTGTTCCATAATTACAACATCAGGCCAATACTAAAACAAAAACACCGTTGTGTTCTTCAATAATTGAGAACAAAAGGAGGACACTAAGTAAACCATACAGAAAATGAGAAAGCCAACCACAAACAATAAGCTGCATTACCTTGGGGAAAGACCAATGTCTGTCAGGAAAACCAATAAATAAGTAAACCAACAAGCAGACGTGATGTCATTCAGCATATGCCCGACCCCATAGTAGAAAACAGACCATCTTCCGAGAGGTTTATCCAATGACACGTCATCTTCCATCCCATTGATCATAACTGCGACAAAAACAAAGCAGGCAGAATCATTCTGCAGCCATCTTCTCAGACAAACTAAATCAAGCATCTCCATAGCCCATTCCTAGATAGTTAGCCTATCACACTAGATAATCAAAAAGAAAAACTGGCAACGAGTACATGCTAAGGTTTAATTGACACCAAATTCCTCTTTTAGACCAATTCAAGAGAGATGAAAATTATCATTTTGCACTTCAGTGAATATAAATCCCGATTTCGAGACGGAAGCTAGAAACTTCACTGGATCAATAGAACCAACAACAGAGAATCCTAACAAAAACCAATCAAAACCAAAACCACAACACAACAATTAGGGAACGAAGAGAGAGAAAACCTCGATCAAATTCCTCGATACCTCCAATTACGACGACGGCGGAAATCACCGTCGTCGGAGACCAAACAAGGTCAAAGCTTCCACCTCCAATTCACTTCTCACGGAGAATCTCGTCCGTGGATCGGAATCCGGCGGCGTCGACGAGGCAAAAGTGCGGCGGAGATCGGAATCCGGCGGCGGCGGCGATGGCGGAGATGTGTTGTGTGTGAAATGTATTTGCAGACTGGTTCGTTTTTTTATTTTTTTGGTATGAGAAATGTGTGTGTAGGAGTATGTCATTGGTCTAAGCAGGTGGCGTGGCGCACTTTCTTTGTTGCTTTTTTGCCTAGGGGTGTGTTACCCCACAAGCAATACACACTTGTCCAATTATGGGCAACGTTGAAGACAACCTTGGTTTCGAAGACATTGATGTTGATAGCGTTTTACGAGTAATTCGAATCATGAAGAAAAATTTATATACATTTAGTTTTTTTATATCCTTAAATTAAAGAGATTATATGGATTTTTTGTTTTATTTTGTTCAAATATTAAAGATAAATTTGGTTATATCTTAATATTTATCTTTGTGAGACTCTTTAATTGGAGGGAGTTGTTTTATCTTGTTTTTTATATTAAAGACTCCGATTCTCGATCATCATTACTTTTACATGATGTTTTTAGTTCTGATTAAGGAATTTCTGTTTCTTCTCCAACTTATAGTTTAAATATATTCAAATAGTACCAAAACAACGCAATAAAATGGCAATTTATTCTATGATACAAATATATAATGCATACAGATAACATCCCAACCACGCTCGGACGATCATGGTCGCTTACACAAAAAGGCCAACGATGCAGCACGGAAATGCTGCTGCTTCGCTGCCGTCATGACAAAGGAACAGCTTCTTATCAACTCCATCCTATTGAAACATCACATTATAATTACATCAAAACTTAAACAAGATCAAAACCAAGAGTTTCCTGACGGTTCGATAATTTTCCATACGTAACACAACTTTAGTACAGGAGAACTGAATCATTCTGCAAACCACTAATAACGCCATAACTCCACCCTCACGACTACTCTACACACAACAATTTCACACCAGGAGAACTTCCTTCCTTGAGACAGCGATCGGCCTCTTCCAGGAGGCACAGTCAGCATTGGGATATTGTATCCACCTGGAACGCCAACAAGTTGCGGAGCCTCTATGCACGGGCTCTGCATAATCAGATAGTGTATCAGTGTAGATATAAGCAGGTCCAACTATCGTCACAGTTACTGAACACGAGAACCTAGATGCCAACGACTTGTAGATTTGCCTGGACAGGCAATGATCCACAACAAGTCAAGGGAGATAATTGATCTGTCTGCTCTTACATTAAAACAATCAGGTTCAGATTATTGTTTGTTTTTCTCAATTCGAGTTAGCTCCTCGGATGTAAAGGTTACCAAGACTATTAGTTTGCATGAATATTACAGGGAATTTGCAGCAAGACCGACAGGTTTTTATTTGCTGAGTAAAAGTTTAGTCTACATCAACAACGGAGGTAAGCAGAAGTTACCGGCAGTACAGATTCTTTAAAAGATGGCTCTTCCGTTCTCGACTCAGTAGGAGCTGCCCTGGCAGTAGATGGACCATTACTTGGTTCACTCCCGTTTAATCTACTGATAGCACCATCTGGGCGGGTTTCATTTTCATCCCCATCGGACGATTTCACCCTCTGTGAAAGCAAATATATTTGATAAAGCACTATCTCCAACATGTCACATCACACAGGACAAAGAAATAAGTAAATTATACCTGAAATATTTTACCAAGAGCTTTCAACCCTTTGGCACGGGCACGAAGTTCCTCTTTCTTTGCAGTATTGTCTTGAAGAACCTGCAAAATTCGACACAATTAGAGACACCACCTAGAGAAAACCAGACAGACTGTGAACGAAGTTAAGACAGGAGGGTTAAAATTACCATTTGACAAACATGAGAAACAGTGGCTTCAATGTCAGCGATGTTAAGCTTCCACAAAGAATCTATCATCACTTCCTTGTGAGATTGCATGTACTCTTCAAGCTCTTGCTCGGTATAGTTTCCTTCTGCACTGAGCTGCAGTTTCATGTCCTCTTGTAGCTGGATTAGCGCAATGGCACCTGCAATACCCAGTATATAAAAGGGTTATTCAATAACAAAGTTCTCTTTAGAAACAAAGAGACGACTTGTATCCCTCTCTAGGATGCACAGTTTGCAGTTTTGTTCATCTACTCAATAAGTGAAAGGTCCCTGTGGAAAAAGAATGTGCATTATGTTCCTCTCACATTTTGAGGTTACAAAACGCAGTCTTCGAGAAGAAGATTCAATTGCATCGTTGAATGCTTGATGGAGGAAAGGAACTAACAATAAGTGAAATATGGAAATAAGTTGAACCTGGTTCTTGCAAGCCAAAACTACTAACCTGTTGCGGCTGTTACTTGAGATTCAATAAAATGGCCTTTATTTCTGAACCGATCGGCAACAAAAGGAACACCCAGATATAAGGCCTTTTTCCCGAGCTCTTAAGCTGCCTGCCTTGAATATATATAGCCTATTGTTTTCAACATATAGCCTCCGTATGCTGCAAAAGTGGAAGGAAAAAGGCAGATCAAGGTTTCAATCAAGAAAGTTCAGATCAACGATAAATTAAGACAATAAGCTCACAAGTGTGCTTGTCTCAGCTATTGAATGTCGACGGAAATAAACTACAGATCCTACAGATCTGCTACTAGATATCATTACACAAAATCTCATCAAAGAGCACAAGAGGAATCATCCTTTTCACCACAGAATATAAAACGCTTAGCGCCTCAAAACTTTATAGAATGTTCCTAAACTAGCATATGGCTTGAAAAAAAAAAAAGAGTACAAAATATTTGGTCCCAGGAGACTTTAATACAAGGCACAAGGGCAAAGCATGAAAACGAGACAGTTCAGATGCAATGCTATGAACGTGAACCTCCGGCCTCCTCAGTAACAAAGAGCGGTATTTGGCTCCTGTCTCTTGTATAGGGTATTGGGCTTACCATAGTAACTACTCATTGAAAACAGACAGCCACCCAAAAAAAAAAAAAAAAAGAAAGAAAGAAAGAAAGAAGGAAAGAAGGAAAGATATACGCTGAATTTAATAGCAGTGAGAGAGAAGTATCTGGATGACACACCTGCATTGGAAAGCCTCGATACTTCTCCTTCGGCATAAATTATGAAGTCATCTTTTTGCCCATGCACATATAGATTCGGACGATCCTTAAGAGATGCTGCAAGCTTCTCTTCCCTTTCCTTTTGCACAACCTGTAATCGTTACACTTCTATTAGAAGCCAAGCATGAAAACTTCAACTTCCTAATGACCAAACAGTAAAGTAGTCAAAAGTAGACCAGGATTTTTGAATCACTTAAATAAGAGCACTGGATCACGAAGACTAAACTTTTAACCATTCTATCGCTCTGCCATCCTAGCACTGACAACACTGAGGAGCTCTTATGGGAAATCGTACGCCACTTGTGTGCCTCAGATCATCATTTTACAAGCATTAAACTCATGTCATGAAAGAACTGAGAAACAACCCAAGCAATGAACAACAATGAGGTATGCAAAGTAGATGAAGTAAGACATACCTTCATTTTCTCCTGCAACTTTTTGGCATCAAACTCTTCACCTTCTGTGAAAATGTCCATTGAAGCCATTGACGCCATGGCAAGCTGGCCTATATATACCTCAAAAAGCTCACTTCCAAACAGCATTGCGAATATTGCAGCCGGATCAATGATTACGTCACTAGAAACCATGTAAACACCATCGCAATTCATTCAGCTTGACAAATGAGGACCAAAATTTGCAATACTCATCATAACAAATCAGGATCTTGAAAAAACGCAAGGGAAAAAGAAACCAATGTTGAAATTCCTGACTTTCCTAAAGCATCGTAGGCCTGTCGTTGTGTTGGATCTCTTAATACCTGATAAGCTTTTCCCAAATCCTGGAGATCGATAATAGTAATGGCAAACAACATCAATGAACAAAAAATGAACTGCTTCTATAAGTAGTCCATTAAACACAATCCAATCCATCCACTTTCCTCGCTCGACAACAACATAATGCCAAGCTTTAAGACTAGTTACTTCCAAGTCCGGAAAGAAACAGGAGACCAATTACTTCGCTCCTAATTTCCCATATTACAGTTCTAATTTTTGTTGAAGTCATAGTTTACAGATAGTAATATGATGACTGTTACTACATTCTCAACCAACATCACATTACTTTAAACATAACAAGTCTTATCAAAGTTTATTGTAGTCCACACAGCGCCAAATGATTATTCACAACTCCATACAAGAAATAGGACAGC
This sequence comes from Drosera capensis, assembly GCA_001925005.1. Lineage (NCBI taxonomy): Eukaryota > Viridiplantae > Streptophyta > Magnoliopsida > Caryophyllales > Droseraceae > Drosera > Drosera capensis. The sequence continues at coordinate 72,091 of LIEC01012064.1, forward strand.
ATTCAGAAAAGCAACTTCAGCCTTGGAAAGATAAAGATAAGTCGAAATCTTGCCTGGAAATTTTTTGCTGCGAGAGGATCATTAGGATTCTTGTCAGGATGAACTTGTGGCGCCTGCAATGAAGAAGCACATTCTTGTTTAAAAAGAACACAGTAGGTACTTATTCTTTTATTCCAGACATGAAGCAAACCTACAAACTTATGACCGCGAGACCGAAACCAGTAGACATATCTTGTTCGCTACGTTATGATCTTTCGATTCTTTACCATTAGATTTAATCAGTCCACAACTTCTTTGTGAATCACTCAGCAACATTCTATTACACCGAATCCACACATTCTAAACATCAATTCTCCATGGAAATTCCATCCCGAATCCAACAATAGTTCCCGAATTCAATCATCTACAAACCTCACACACATCACTCCAGCAAATTTGTCTTGGCAGTAAGAACAAACATGCATATAAATGAAAAATAGTCATCTTTAATTAGAGGAAAAAATGAAAAGAAATATATCCACATGATTTTGTATGTTTCTTGATGTTTTTAGGTGTCGAATGAAAAATAATTTTTCATTAAGTCGACTTTACTTGAAAAATAAAAAAAAGCATGAAAAAAAATTGATTTTGCCTATCATATTTTTGATCTGAAACTATAATTTCAAGAAATCAATCCGAATGGGAGTACAAAAATTCGATTGTCCAATGATTCTTCATATCAAGTAAGAGAATAAGTACTGGGATCCTTATGGGAACAAGGAAATAACAAATATGTTTATGTCTCGAATAATTTGCGTGTGCCTATTCTAAGACAGATTTGATACATTCTATCCAACCATGAGAGTCCATTATTAAAAAGCCATCAACACTCTAAATGGACCCTTAGACTGCAGCTAATTTTACTCTTCATGGGGAGATTATAGGAAAAATCGATATCTTTGTACATGGACAGGTCACACATGATTTATATATTCATTTCGTCCCATATTAGATACAATTATTTGATCCGATAAGAAATTTCATATGTGTGTTGAATTTTTTGTGAAATTTATTTTTTTAAAAGTATTTTTTTAGTAATAGTGAGATTTACTGTAACAGTTGAGAGAGAAGATAATAGAAATAGTATAACATATAGTGATTATTTTAATATTTTTTATATGAAAAGTTTACCAAATACTCATTCCGACCCACATAAATTACGACATATTACTAAATTTGGGTCATCCTCATAAATTACAACGTTATCATATTTAATAATTTTTATAAGATGAAAAATTTTAATTATCTCTGCTTTATATCATATCATCTCCACCATCATTGTTTTTCTCTCATTATCACTCATAATTCTGTTTTAATTTCTCTTATTTTTTAGCTGACAATTCACTCACAAACGAAACTCAATATAGGAAACACCACCAGGTCAAAAAGTTCTATTAATTTTTGTGTCAAATTAATTTATTGTAATTTATCTGGGATAGAGGAAGTATGATAATGCTATAATTAAATTGGGACTGCTAAAAAAGAAAGCTGTCGTAGGTATATTGAGACGGAGGGAGTATTTGATTTAATGAATATTTTAAAGGACCCAAAATTTTTGCAACTTTTTGCCATTTCGATTCATTCCAAATTATTTACAACGTTTGTATATTTGAGAAGTATTCTCTGGTTAGGAATTAAAATAGACAAAGATAAAAAATATTATGTGATTGAAAATTAAAATTGAGAAAAAAATGAGATAAAATGAATATTGAAAAAATTATGTGACAAGAAAATATGTAGTATGATGCACAAATTAGATGTGACAAACATGTCGCATTAGTCAGATCTTAATTGACACGCCTTTATGTGTCATTGTTTTTTTTTTCTCACTATTTTCATCGTATAATTCTTATAACACTTATGTATATTATATTATTTTATATGTATGAATATAAATTTCGTTTTTATATTAAATCACGTTTGATCTTTCTATAACATATATTAAGCTAAACTATATAATTTATATAATCATTGATGTTTCATGATAAATTTATAAAAAAAAAACTATATTTAATGATCGTTATATATTTATCAAATTTTATATCAAGATCAAATCGAAATATCCCAATAATTTTGAGACTGTTTTGTCATCTTATCTTAAAATATTGAACACCAGCAACACGCACCTCAACGGGACAAATCTTCTCCAAAACCACACGAGACCTCGACGAAGTCACGCCTAGTCAGTGTCTCTCTTTCCCCCAAATATCCGATGCCATCAAACAAAACTACACAAATAAACAGTGAGCGTGACATTTCACACTTCACAGGTCACACTTGGATTCTCATTCTCATTCTCAGATCTCGAACAACACCACCACCAACAACAACATAGTCAGTACTCTCGCAGCAATTTCGAGCTCAGTGGTTTGTTCGATTCACATTATCGAGATATAGAAGATGATGGGATCCGAGCAGAACAGGTTCCCGCAACAAGAGCGAGTAATCAAATCAACCATCTTCTTTGGTGTCTTGTTCTTTTTTTTTTCTCGTTTTGAAAATTTATGCACTTTGATTGATTTTGTTGGAGTAATGTGTGGTAGTTTGGAGTTTAATCGGATCAGATCTGGTGTTTTGCTTTCATCATTGGACTCGATTTCACTGTTGCGTGATTTCTTGTGTAAGACGATGGTAATGTTTGTGAACTTTTTGTCATCACTTGGATTCGAGCTTTTGATTTTTGGACAATTTCCGCTGAAATTAGTTTCGGGTTTTTTTTTTAATTTGTGTGTGTGTGTGTTATTTTGTGAACTACGTTATCGTACAGATCTTGATTTCTTCAAAATTTGGAACCTCAAAATTTCCTCCTTATGAGCTCCCTGGATTTTGAGGCCGATCTTGATTGTTGGGTTTAGTCAAATTAGTTTGCCAAAAGGTTGTAGAAAGTTACATTTTCACTGGTGCATAAAATTAAAACTTAACTGTGATAAATTGCCAAAGGTAAACCAATCAAGAGCTAACTATCTCCCGGCATTTTGGAGTTTGAATAACGTCTTAAATCAAGGGTTAGAAAAACAGAAATGCATGTTCTAAGATACATTGGCTCTCTAACGAAATCGTGCGGTGTAAACTGGGGTGGAGTGCTATATGCTAATCTTGGAACATTGATAAGAATGAATCAATATACTTTACTTACCTGTCGGAGGGAATTGTTTCGATTGCAGAACTTAGAAATGATGGGCATTGTTGGCTTCCTGCAAACACTGGTTTTGTTCTGGTATTATAGATATAAGATAATGGACATGAAACACTTGAAGAATTAACTGAAGCTTTGATTCTTTTCATTGAGTTATGAGCCTATTTTCTTCCCAGCTGATAAGTTTCTTCTCGGTGTAACAGCGGAAGAAATGGAGAGGCTGTTGGGGTGCACTGTCTTGTTTCGGTAGACAGAAGGGTGGTGGTAAACGTATAGTACCCGCATTGCGTGCCCCTGACAGCAACTCGCCAGGAAGTGCATCTAATAGGCCTCAGGCTGCCGGCATAGCCAACCAAGCTACTACAATAGCTCCCTCACTTCTCGCTCCTCCTTCTTCCCCCGCATCATTCACGAACTCTGCGCTTCCTTCAACAGCTCAGTCGCCAAACTGCTTCCTGTCAGTATCTGCCAACTCTCCTGGTGGGCCGTCTTCTTCTATGTTTGCTACTGGGCCTTATGCTCATGAAACACAGCTGGTTTCTCCTCCTGTTTTCTCATCCTTCACAACTGAGCCATCTACTGCACCTTTGACACCCCCACCGGAATTGGCCCACCTGACAACACCGTCTTCCCCGGATGTGCCTTTCGCTTGTTTTCTTTCATCTTCCTTGGATTTAAAATGTTCTGGAAGAAAAAGGTATGCTAACTCGAGTGGTCAACGTTCGTCATATCTCCCATCGCCAGAAAGCCCTGCAAGTAGTCTCATATCACCTGCTTCCAGGACATCAGGTGACTGTATAACCTCTTCTTTTGGCGAGAGGGATTTTCCTATGGTTTGGGATCCTTCTATTAATTCCCGGACCTCAAGATACCCATTACCTGAGCCAGGGTGGCTGAAAAACGGTGCACTGATGTCCCGTGATTCAAACTTTTTCTGCCCTGCTACGTTTGCTCAATTTTACCTTGATCAGCCGGGACCTCATTCTCTCGGGAGGCTGAGCATATCACGGGAGTCAGACAATGGTCCTAGAGATGGCAATGCGCACCAGAGCTGGCAAAGTAAAACATGCAAGCAAGAAGTAGAAGAGCTAGAAGCTTATAGGGCATCCTTTGGATTCAGTGCTGATGAGATGATAACTACAGCTCAATATGTTGAAATATCTGACATCCCGGATGAATCTTTCACCATAATGCCTCAAAACTCTGTGAAGCTGATGACTGAAGAAAGTCCATATCGCGCAAGAGGTCAGGGTGGGCAACGATTAGGGATGCTGGGTATGAATTCACTAGACACTGACATGAGTGCAAAGCCGTTGTTGGATAGCAGGGATAAGGGGGCCAGCCATAGCTTGATGTTCTCTTGCAATCAAATGGAAGGTGAGCTCTTTAGTGTGGTCTGAACTCGGAATTTGTCTCGTGCAAATCAATGATTTTGATTTGGAATTCCCTGTTATCTAGTGTTCATCATCTCTTTTCGCTATCTAGTGTTCATTATTTCAATTGTGCTACAAGCATGTTTTTGATGCACTAAACCTTCGGCATGATTTTGACGCACTAATCATGCCACTTATCTGATTTACTCATCCGCTTAAAGTTCCACCTCTAATCTCCAGCCCCGCAAAGCAGCAGAAGTACGAGGAGCTTGAAAAGCAGCACTGTGTGCCATTCGGAATAACATTGCTTTATTGAATATATGTGCAGGTATTAAGATACAGGAACAGTCAGGCGACCTGTCCTCCCAAAGTACACCCCGAGCACTTGGTGTTGATATTCTGACAGATGATGAGGTTGTATTTTCCAAGATGAGGATTTCCAAGACAAAAAAGAAGCACCCGATTGGTTCCTCGTGCTCTGATGCTGAAATCGATTATAGGAGAGCACGGAGCTTGAGAGGATGATGCAATGTTTGTCAGACGTGAAGTTCTCGTATTCTCATCATCTGGAGCAACCCGTCCTGAAAACTCACTTTCTGCTGATTTGTAATCCAGGCAGGATGACTGAATGTGTAATTGATGCGTAACAGCTTTCAGTTAGCACGTTATTGTAACTTAAGTTTCTCACCTGTGTTCTGGTTTGGGTTGGTTTCGGGTGGTCGGCCGAGGTGTGGATTGTAATGTCTATATTTCTGATTGCGCCTTTCGAGGGGCACACTATGATGTAGCAAGAATGTATTTAACTGTGTGACGCCAGTAACTGCTCCCTGTAATATATTTCTACTGGTTTCTTTTGTCTATCCTGTTGTGTCATGCCTGACTCTACTTCCCTTGAAACGCTTTAGCTATTTGTGGCAAACTGGCAATCGAGCTCAGGTATGTTGCCTCACGGGTTCTGTGTATAATGGTGGAAAATGCTCTAACTCGCACTAAGTTTAGGCAGCAAGCTGAAGCCGCATCATCAAGTCTATACACAGAACTATTTGTCTCCCTGGTGTGAAGTCCATGTCTTTTGGAAATGGTTGTTTCCTCGTCATTGCATGTGCCGAATGACACAACGATATATGCCAAGTGTGGGTTTGGCTATGGCCAAAGGTACATCTTCTGAGTATTTATATGATTTTGTGTTGATTATGTGTTCCCTTTTACTGATTTGGTTCTTGATCCTACATTGAATGTATATTTGTTAGCTTTCCATATATTACTAATGTAAATGCTTCTTTTGTAGAATGTGACGAAAAAAAGGCCAGCTACGTTTCTTCTCTGTGTCTGTTCAACCAAATAATTCGGTAATGCTTACAAAAAAAATTTCAACTTCCGTCTGTCAATCTTGACGTTCATCTACTTGGTTTTCATAGATATCATTTCAGGGTTTTATTGTTTGGTTGTCATCTATTGCAGATGTAATGTGTTCTACTTTTTTTTGTATTCTCATTTTATGATAACTATTCCATATCTGTTATCTGGCTGTTTACATATAGATTTCTTTCATCTACTTCGGTGCAGATAATAGATTATCTAGCTGTATACTTGGATTTTTTTTTACAGAAGGTTTCTATGATGCAAGAAAATAACTACACAGGAAAGGAAAAGATCATTTTATTGTAGTGTGTCATCACTGATTCCATAGCAATAACCTTGTTATGCTTCACATTGGTTTTTCACTCCTAGTTATTACTTTTTCTGGATATTTTTGTGAACTTGAACTGCAATTTTCCATCAAATAACTGGAAGAGCTATAACGTTTCTCACATCCAGTTTCTATTTACCTGTGCTTGGCATTCATGGTACTATGTTGCCTATTGGAATAAATGAGCCTGTTGTTTACTTTGTGTCATTTAATGATTTTTCTAGAGGTACAAATTTGTGCTTAAGCAATAACTAAAGCTTGATTGTCTTATGTCTAGCCAAAAGATGCTTCAAATCAGCATATATTCGGCGGAGTGATATTGCCAATAACATTTGTGTCGCCGAGGTCTAAAGGTTTCTTGTGCTGTTCTGCTATGTTTGCCAAATGGAGCCAACGATTTACACACAACAGCAAATGCTGCTATGGTGTTGAAGAGGTACTTGTGCTTTGCAGTATCATTCGTGTTAATGTATGGTCTTATTCTGGCACACTTGCATCTGGTCTCATTGTTATCTGCGACTGCCTGAAGTTCTTCAGTTGGTGAGAACATTGTGAAGCTGCTATTTGTTTCTATTAGTACGTTAGTTTCCGCAGATCTAATAAGAATTCTTCTTACTGTCACCCATGTTTTGTAAACATTAGCAAACATAAAAATTTGAAGTTAAAACACCAGTATATTCTATCTTCTAATGAAGTCTCTCAAGCTTGGATATATCAGATTTCATCCTTCAGTATATATGTATATGCACTATGGTCCTACATCAAGATAACACAATGTTAATGCACGTTCATAGTGTGCGCATTCTAATTATATACCTTGTATCGGTTATGTCTTTAATTAATATTATTTTGATAAAAATTATGCCTTATGTGCAGGATTTGTACCAGCTCATCTGGAACTGATGTTATGTTTCAGTTACTCCCAGCTATTGGCATCATGAGTTTTCCTGCTTGGGGACTTGCGCCACTCCTTTGTCTCAGCAGAGATATTGTCCTCCATGTTTTTTTTCAAAAAGAAAATCTCGAAGGATTTTCCTTGGTCAACCGAATAGCCCGCAAACCCGAGATATTGTCCTCCACAATAGCCTTTTGCATTTCCAAAAGTTCTCATCTTTTGTTATGTCGTTAGATGCACATCACTGGCATTCAAGATTTGTTCCATAATGACATATTCCATTGGGTGCTCGTGCACTTTTCTAGAAACCTGAGACTAGTTGGAAAAAGAGTGGTACGCATTATGTTATGACAACATACATTCGACCTTTGCTGCTGTGGACTGGAGCAATGCTGATTTGCAGGTGCGTCTCCCTTGACATTTCTTTGTGCTCGGAACCACTACCTTCATTGTTGTGCTCCATGGACATGAATTTCTTTAAATCAAATAAGAAGTCTGTTGTAAGAAAATTCTTATTGCAGGGCACTGGATCCAATTCTTTTACCAACAGAAGCAAGCCAGGTGGTTAAGCAGAGACTTCTGCATTTTGTGCAATCTTTGTCGACTGTGGTAGCCTTTGCCTACTGCTTATCAGGGTGAGCCTGATAATTATGCTTCCACTTCATTTCATTGTTGGAGACTGATTGGGTCATATACCTGAATGGATATTGAGCTAGATGACAAAATCAAGTTACCTGAATGGATATAGCTATAATTGGAATGCTTTATGTCACTTCTTTTTCACCTTCATTGCTTTGTCTTTTTATTCTACTCCTTTCTAAGACCTTTTAGATGCCTTCATGGTTATGGCCTGCATTAGTGGCCCATGGACTAGCTGGAAAACTTGTGTACATCAAATGGTTATCTCCTGCAAATTGCTAGTAGTATTTGCAATGGGAATCATGGGATACAATTTTTTGTTGTACATATATGGGCTACATCTCTGATACGGAAATCTGGTGCAAAGATAGCGAAACAGATATGCGTGTATATGACCGGAGTAAGACATACAACTACACTTACCCTTAACTTTGTGATAATAGATGTCTTGACGGATCTATCATTAGTATACTATATCAAGATTATAGGTCCTGTCCTTCTGAATGCTTGAAGGTGGGGTTCTTTGATGTTCGCATAGCACTCTTATTTTAATTCTTTCCCATGCTTGAGGCGATGATCGTGAAGCAGTTCATATTCCTAACTATCAATTCACTGTTAATGTAGTGAGAAATCTTAGCCAAAAGACTCACTGGCGCATTAAGACCCATCTTGCCACCAGTCACCTGGATGCTGATAAGATCAATGTGAGTAACAAATAACAATTTTATCATTTGACTCGATGCTGGTTTTTGCAACTTTAGTACTTGCCACTGTTGCTGCTCAATGAAAATATATCTTATCCCCTTTTCAGATTATTGTAGCTGACATGCGCAAGGTTTTGGCAAAAAAACCTGCAAGTGGAGCAGAAGAAGTTGCGCAGGAGATATGTTTGGATAATGTTGAAACTGAAAATCAGGCCCTTCTGGTAAGTATCAGTTGAATTTTTATCCCATATCCTCGTTCAGTCATGATTTTGTTCTCTCTTTGTGCACATGACATGATAATTATAAACCATGTTCAAGCCGTCTTGGTACACCATCATATTATAAGTTTTGGTTCTTGTAGCACTTGAAGAATATAGATGCATTCACTTACTCCATGGTGAATGCAGGATTAAGGACTTGTTTCTTCTGAAAATGGCTCTTTACTTTTTCTTAATATAATTTTGTTGCAGATACTACTCTCCTGCTTTGTGAAGACCTCTCATTTTCAAGAGTGCCTTTTGTGTCAAAGTAAGTTCTTTTCTCTCTCAAGTCAGATTTAGTTAGTAAAACTCCCCTATGAATTCGTCAAGTTGGCCAACCTGACTTTTTGTGTTGGAATTCTGTCTATGCTATTAAATTCTTCATAAAATTAGTCACTTGATCTCTCCTGCATCATCTTTTCTTGATGACTTTAGCTTCATGTCTTGTGAATCTACAATTTTCTGATCCACGACCTTTGATGTAATCATCTTTTTGTTTTTGCTTGTGTTTTTTGTATTTTTGTATTATTATTTTTTTGTTTTGTTGGGGGGTTTTCATTCTTTTATTTGGGGGTTTGAAACAGGAAGAGATCCTATTGGATCTACGAAGAGTTATTAGCCATCGTGGTGCTCGGCTTGCAACACCTATCCAAACTTTCCAAAAAATACATGTTCACAGTTCATTCGCCGACATCTCCACAAGTTCCCGAAGATCAACTAACCGTCACTACCTACTTATTGATCCTTATAAAATCAGCGGAGATGATGGAACAAAGTCTTCTGGGCGTACAGACGAAGAAGAAGAAATGAAAGTTATTGAAACACTAGTACTGGACTCTGATACTAATGTGGCATCTACACCCTGAGAAGTCGAAGGAACTGGCCAAGTGCACCACTGCAAATGGATCTTCTGCTGTTGTGAACGACAGAGCGGATGATCAGCCATCCAATACTCCATCTGCATCCTCCGGCGATATGCCACAAGAAAGAGAAAATTTGTAGATGTTGATGCGCCCGTCCCTTCTATTAACTGAACAGATGCCAATAGCTGTGTTTTTTAGGCTGGCATTGTTGGGGTCGTTCTATCATGAAACAGTGTATGCCATTGAAGTCACACTATCAACATATGCGGATCCGAGAAATGTGTCCATGACAATGTAGAATTGTCATACATGCCTGCTTGAAGCTACAGATGTTCTTGTTTCGATTTCTGTTATCTCATTTAGCTTGGTGGTTCCAATGCCCTATTGGTTTGGGTACTTGAATTTGGCTGTGGATTCTAGTAAGAACTCGATCTCATCAAGAGGGACCCACAACTCCTCCATACGTGTTTACACGTGGAGCTTTGAACGCAAATACATCAGCCATAATGGAAGTAAACAAACGAGCATCCATTGATGGTCCTTTACGACACCAGCCAAGATGTCGTAGCATTGCCCTCAGTAACGGTCAAGGCCGGGAAGTCCATCAGCCCGTGCAACAGTCAATGTAACAGTGGATGATTCGGCTGCTACCGCCACTCCTGTTTCTTCAGGTGCAACTCCTGGTCGTAAGCCCGGGATAGCTTCATGCATCAAACTTCCTACTTCCATATATGCTCCATCTATATAGAATGAACTATGAAGCTGTTGACTCCCTTCATGAGGAAAATACAGAGGAATTTAGGTGATCATGATATATGCACACATCATGCAATTAACTGAAGAAAAATTGGAGCATGGTTGACTACAAAATTACACCAAAGATTATTGAGCATAAACACCGACCTTCCATGACATCGTGCAACGAGTTTCAGCATCCGAGCGAGCACGGCAGTTCTTTAGGTTATGGCCTTAGCTTGACACATGCAATCAGGGACAGGGTACGTATATATGGATTGCTTCTCCTTTCTCACTCTGACTTGCCCTTGTCTGTTCTTGTGACCATCTATCACTGCCCTTCGGAACGCTTGCCATTCCATGGTTCTATTCAGGTATAGCTGACCCAATAATGCCATATTCGGCCTAATCGTCTTCAGATTCTTATATGCTCGATGCCCTAGCTGTGACAAGAAAGATAGTCATCTCGAATTCATAGTACCGGTAAAAAAACAAACAAAAATTTACAGCTCGAGGAGACGCGCTCAATAGGATGACTTACTAATGCATTATGCATGTTTCCTGGTGAAGCCGAAATGAAAATATCGCTTTTCATGCTCACATAATAGTCCACAGCAGCCGATAAAGAAGCTTTCCCTTCAATCTTGGCCCGCTCATCCATGGAGGTTAGGCTCTTCTTGTCTTCCATCCGAGGAAATAGTTTACGTAAACTCGAAATTCTTGCTTCACCACCATACACCTGAATAAGAACCACTTGTTACAAGCTGATACAACTTTTGTTTTCAAGGTTTCAAGGAGAAAAAGCAGATAGCAGCCTTTATAAATTCAAGAAACTGAGTGAAGAGAGAGCAGCCTTTTACAAATTCCGCTCATGCAGGGAACAAAAAAGTGAAAAATTAACCTCGTGGGAAGCAAGATAAAGGCAAGTATTGTTGGAAAATCCAAGAGCTGCCAGCAGTAATGCAATTTCTTCAGGAGTCAATGGACAACGCCCCTGGCTTCTCAACTTTTCATCAGTGAACTGTGAATTAAGGACTCTTCCTTGCCAAAGTACCTGACGATATTTCGCAAGCGCCAGCTTTTCAGCTCTTCCTCCTCCAAAATCACAGGCTGAATGTGCAGCCATATCCTGCAGCGATAAACAAATTACAACCAGAAGCTCCGCCAAGGACTGTCAGAGAGGAGGCTAGGAAGGGTTAGGATGTAAGAGTAAAGACAGGAATATACAGTATCATTTTTCACCCCAGAAAAGGAAAAGAACCTGGTATAATTGCTAACACTAAAGTAAATTAAGTAAATTGTAAATTGACTTCGGTAAAAGGAAGAAGATTGTCCAAATCTATTTTTTTTTTAAAGTCTTATGGGAATAATATTCTACGACTAACACTTCATCTATTTTCAAACCAACCCCCGTACGATCTATTATTTGATTGACTAATCCTCTATAAGGTAATCGATGAAGAGTCAAATGTTTTGGCAATATCTTACGAGAGGACGATTTAAGAGCATTTTGAATGAGAGTTTTCGATTTTTGTGCATCTCGCGACATAATAAGATCTTGGGGTTTGCAACGATAACTTGGTATATCTACTATACGACCATTAACTAAAATATGTCGATGGTTAACTAACTGGCGGGCTCCAGGAATAGTCGGAGCCATACCCAAGCAAAAAAAGGATGTTATCCAAACGCATTGAGAAAAAAAAATCATAAATAAAAGTGACAAACTGATGCGAGAACAAGACCATACTTTATCAAAGCGGAGATGCAAGACAACATACTTTCCAGATCCCTGTTCAGCGGGATCATCTAGCCTATCATGCAGGTCTGATGTGTCTTCACTGCTTGTTCCAGGATCACGAAGGCGACTGACTATATTGTCACCCAAAGCTCTAATGTGTGGAACAAAAGCCAATGCTTCAAAGTTAACTCTACACCGTAACTCTTGGATGTCCTTAGGCAAGTGGTCGAACGCCAAACGATGAGAGAATGGAGCTATAGCAGCAATCCCATACCTGAAACAGTTGGACACTGCTGTCCATTGGAAAATGACTCCACTACATTATTCCCTGGTAAGAAGCGAATTTAACACTTAAAAGTCCGCTGCTCAGTAAAAAATGCATTTTGAGCTTGGGGATCTGGTACAGTCCTGCAACGTCCCAAGCTATTTTTTCTCAATGCATGCTATTTAGAAGTGCAAACAAGTAGTTCTAGCACATGATAAGCGCCAAATAACTTTGAACCGGAAGTGGCATTATAAATAAGCTACTAAGTACTAACCTTAGCAAAACCGGTAATACATTCTCCAAGTACCAGTCAGCAGAAGCATGAACAGGTGCAGTTTTTATGCGGGTTGCTCTAATTCCTGTGGCATAATACTCCCTTGAGCTCCAAGAGTAATCAATAGGCAGCTCTTTCACTACAGAAACCTCGGCTTTGATTTTATGAATAAAGTGATCAACATCAAATATTTCTACAAATGAGCTGCAATAATAACGGACAAATATCATCCATCAATTTGATAATAAGCTGAAGCAAGAAGTATGGAAGAGATTATTACTTAATCAAATACCTAGAGTCTTGCCACACAGGGTTAACCTCCAAGTGAGGGATAACCAGGGTCGCATTCAAAATCTTTGCAACTGCTACCGCATCACATATCTAGAAGAAGTAAAATGTAAAATGGACAAAAAAAAAAAGAAAAAAAGAAAGAGATCATTGAGAAAGGATACCTATTTGCATAGATATGACCTAAACTTTGTGCAGACACAATACAAGGAGAAGGTCCATAAGCCGCATACCCCAATTCCCAATAGATTAATGTAATGTACTCTTGAAATCAATTAAGAAGTGTAAGTGAGCCCATTCCCATTTTGGGCGGAACGGATCAAGGCATCTTGAAAGTGATTCGTATTCCATGAATCCTAATGGCGGGCTTGGTGGAGCTGCACTTGTTAATTTATCCGCTGAACGCCAGACCTAGTCAACATGGCATATTCACAGTCTCTTGCATGAGTAAGAGGCAGCTTACGTCCAATGATAAGACCTCAATTTTTCAGTGTACAGTTACCAGGTAAGATCTCACCAGAAATCAATATAATATATAACTGGCTCATTGGACGAGAGCTAAATAGTCAAATATTATGTCTTAACAATTCAGTAGTATGATCTTTACCCCCATCCTTTGCTGGTTCAAGCCTCCGTCGAGAAAAACTTGAAGATATCTAGTTGACTTTTCAGGTAACGCTGCAATTCAAACGGTATATGTTCAACTTCGCTATAATGTATCTATTGTATAAGCTCCCTATCGCACCATACATTAACAATTGCTTCATAACTTTTCCCTTAATATTCGTAGTATACTTTTATCCCATAACTAATACAGTTACTGTAAAGTGTGAACTCAGATGGCCTGTTAAATTCACAAGTGACCGCAAGACTTACACGGAACCGATGCAGAATCAACACAAGGTTTCCATCCTTGATCGGGCAAAGAAAACCACAACTCGAATTGTTGGCTTGGGGTCTGGGAAGCATGTAAGAAACAGAAAGGTCCTTAGAACAGTTCAGATGTACCATGTGCAATGAACGAAGTGCAAAAAACAGCTAGTGAGCACTCCTCACTGTGTGGTGCTGCAGTGCCTCCTTCAGAAGAGTCGCATGCCTAGGTTTCGGAGCATTCCATTCCTGCAATGATATAATCATCTCAAAACTCAGCAAGAGTCGTCCATATAAACTAGCATCCCGCCACCCTCTTGACGAGGAGTATAATCATCAATATATCTTCAAATACCTACAAAGAAATCGTGGTAATAATACCGTATTCCTACATGTAAGTTTCAACAACAACAACAACACCAACAATCACCCAGTTAATCCTGTCATCGTGTAAGTTTCCAATACATGTCAAAAAGATGTAATATACGATAGTCTAGATTATGTATTATTAAACCTCTAGGGTTCCAACATAAAACCAATTGACAATGAGTGAAATAAACCAGTATCTTATATCCAGGTGTTTTGAGCTTACATATTCCAATGTAGATAGTGCATCCTCAACAGCTAACTCTGAAGGCCAATATTCCTATAACTGCTAGCAGTCTAAAGTATTCCAAACTCGATACCGCTGCCGATGCTTCGAACCTAATAAGCATTCCACAAACCTAAGATACGACACTCCTAGACCGACACCAAAACAACGCAATGTCGTCGCCTCAAAAGAGATCAAGCCGACAGAAACATCAACCACTACAACATAACCGTCAGATCCCTGCAAATATAACAATCAAACACTCGAACATTCAAGATACAACCATTTCTACAGTATTGCTTGTTACATGGACCGCTGCGAGAGAACGAAAAGTGAGATCGAGATGATTTAAATGGAGCGAGGCGAGGATACGCACCGACAAGGCGAAAGGAGAAGCGCGGCCGAGAGGAGAGAAGAGATTTGGGGAGAATATTGGGAAGAGAAGCACGATGAGACCTAACAGCGCCGGAAATTGGTGGGAGATGTGGTGGTTGCGGGGAGGTTTCATTGGCGGCGGCGGAGGTGCGGTGGCAGCGGTGAAGGTGTTTGATTGCCGGTAGTTCATCCGCTGCTACTTGCCCATCAATTATGTGAGTTTTAAATGGAGGGGTGGGGAAATAAATAAAAGTGACCAATGTGATTTTATTTTTTCGTGTCTGTGAGTTTGAAGAAAAATATATGGATTATATTTTTTTTGTAAGTTAAAATTGAAAAAATAATAATATTATGAATTTGTATTTATATTCTTAATTATTTATATAAAAAAACTGTTAAATTAAAAGAAAAAATATTTCGATCTTTTTTATCATTTTTTCTTTTTTTCCCTCCAAGATATCTCAAATTGAAGAGTTAAATTATGGGAGTAAAATTGCCCAATCTTTATTCCCTAATCCCTTCTTTCACCCTCACAATAAACTCACAAACAATCATATATGAGATGATGCTCCTCAGAATCCCTTCCTATCCTTCCCCTCCTACGCTTCTTTATTCATCTCACAAACATGGCATTTATGTTTCTGTCATTACAAATTTTGTGCCAAATCGAAAGAAGACCTTTACACAAAAAGGATACTAAAAAAGACCTTTATTTTTATTATGGTTGAATCCAATTAAGGAAAATGATCTGTGCTACAAGAGATAATTAACTGATAGTAGGAGTATTGCATTTTCGTCAGTGATGTAATTTCGTTTTTTTTTTTTTTTCAATAGGATTTGTATCAAAATGAATGCTCCAACATTGCAATGTTGCCATGTTGGCATCAAAATTGTCATTCATTCTCAATAATGAAACCTTGTTTTGGTGATCTTCTTTCCCCGGAGAGTTCAGTAAACTCTGCAATCTGTATTGTATGAACTGAGTACTTGCAGGAACTACATCATTCAAAAAGATAAACATACTACCTACCGTTAAACCAATCAAATTTATACAATTTAATCGCCAAACACTTCCGTGGACAATAAGCAATCATATGCTCAACTTGCAGAGATTGCGGAAGTACGAATCTCAGAATTCACTTTAAGCTCTAGCAATTCACCTACATTAGTCTCGGTCCTTCAAGAAACGGGATCTTCAGATGAGAATTTTAGCAGCTGGTAATTTCCCAGTTGCCTCGCCATTTGCACCTGAAAGCACACAAAATTGACGTGCATCAACCAAGGGAAGAATGCTTGTGCAGAAAATGAAGGAAATTTTGATTTTAAAAAAAAATGAGAAGTGCAACAATAATAGACACTAATTCGTAAGTTCGTATAGATGGGATATAAAAAGGTTACTATATCTAGGCACGTCCTTGGCTGTTGGCAGACTCCACTATCAATGCATTGGTTATGATACATACATTGGGATTTTGGATCAGTCCAGATTTGATGGTTGCATTTTGAGGATGCGCCTAATGCAGCTGCAATGACTAAACTTACCATTCCATCATTGATCAATTGAGAATCAGGGTGGATTGCTGGTTAGATTTTAAGGGTGCACTATCTACGACATCAAAGTGTACTGGCTAGACCAGAATCTGTTCATACATTCTAAGCAGCTATCACATATCAAAAAGCCTTATGGTCTCAGAGGAAGTCAAGAAAGAAGATATCACACCGAAGTGAACATGATATATCACATCACATGGATAGACCATTTTTAACCGGCATGACCGATTCAGTATCACTCCTACTATCCCATCTAGACATAAATATGACATGGGTTGACCTATATAATTTGGTATACTTAGTCTCAGACCCTTGTGAGCATAACCACCATAGGAAATTGATAATAATAACTGCAACGAGGATTCGAGGACGCATTTAGGTAGGGAACTCGCGATAAATAAATACTCCAGCAAGCAACTGAACTGTAGGTATAGATAAGCAGTGAAAGACCATGAACTGTGTAGAATTGAGTTTCCCCTCAGTTAGAAGTATAGTCAGATGATCAAACAAAGAATGCAGGAGGGGAATACAACTCTTTTAACTTCTACTTCCACACAAGGAAGTCAGCAGTTAACAATTCTCCCGATCATGAATCGTCATTTCTTGCATTGTTTGGCTTTATTTCATTCACATGAACGCTGCTCCCAACCACAAATTATAACATCTAATCACTTCGTCGAGACTCTTGTCCAATCTCGGGGAAGTACAAGATAGATTAGCCTCCAACACTGCATCTTAATCCCCTTTGCTTACGAATTTAACATCAAACTAGAGGGCCAAACATCAGCTCGACAGTCACTGTAAAGTATTAACGATTTCCAAATTACAAGTTCAACCTATCGATGAAAGACTCCTGTTCTAAACGCAAGCCTTTTTACTTGGTATAAGACTGATTTTTTACTAAATGAGTGGTAACATTTCCCTATGTTCAGATGTTTACCCACATCAAATAGGGCGATAAATAACGATTACATATAATGATCTAATATTACTGAGTTCAATTGACTTGAACAAGAACGTCATAGGTTTAATATGCTATCAAAGCCCCTAGGAACAAAAGGCCCCACCACCCAACTTACATGTTCGCCCTTTAAAAAAAATGGCGAGATCATGCACTACTTCACGTATTGTCAATTGATTGTGAGAGAGATTCTACCAGAGGCGGCCACGGCCACCGAATCCCCGAAAACAGCCTTGATTCGATCCATGCCCGCCACCTCGGCATCGGCGTAGAGCTGCTGTTTCCAACCCCACACGGTCCTCTTCATCTCCTTATTGGACCTGATCAGGGCCTCCTTTTGGGTCTCCAGTGCTTGGATCTGTTTTTGCTGGGCGGAGGATCTCGCGCTGAGGGTAGCGAAGGAGGCGAGAAGGCATATGTTGATGAATGTGTTGCTGTTTAGGATGCGCGTTGCTAGGGTTGATGCTCTCGATGCGAGGGTTTCCATGGCGTGTGGGTTTTGGGGGTGGTGTTTGGAGCGGTGAGGGGTGGGGTTTGGCCCTGGTTTGATACAAGGGTACAATGGGAACCACAAGATCAAATACTGTGATGAACTTCGAGACTGTTTGATACGGTTCATGTTATCGAAATGTTTTAATTCATAATTTATATGTACATTAAATTTATAATAAATTTGAATAAAGAAAAATATTATTTTGATTGGATTGAAGTTTATTGTTATAACGATTGAAAGAATAATTAATGGATATATTATAATATATATGATTGATTTAATTTTTTATGTTAAAAAATTAATAAAAAAAATATTTCATTTATTTTGATACGATAAAAAACACATTTCGATTAACATAGGATGAATGGAGCTTTTGTTCTGATTGTTTATTTGTGTTTTATTTATGGATAAAATTGAAGTATTTGATACTTCTTTCGTTCTATAAAGGTTACGATATTTTGACAGTGTGTATTTATCGAAGTCAAATTTGAGTTGCGTTACGTGATGATTCAATAATTTTTTTTGTATAATACCAATGATAATTTGCATTTAAAATCATATCAAAAACCAGACCGTTATAATTTTCATGGGCCAAAATGAGTACATTATTTATTTGTGTGTCTCATAAGGATGAAAAAAAAAAGATGTTTCAATTTATGTTTTCTCTTTGGCTTATATTAGGGCTGTAAATTAGCTCAATAAACTCGGGCTCTATTCGTATTCGGCTCATCAAAAACTCGCTTAAGCTCGTTCAGTTATTTAATAAACCAAATATGAAGAAAATATTAAACTCATTTAAAATAAACAAACGAAAAGTAAAATCTTACTCAACTCAACTCGTGCTCAAGCTCGGCTAGATTAGTTTGATAAGAACTCGAGTAGGTCTTGATTCGATAAGGACTCATGAAAGACTGGGATTGTATATAAAATAAAAATTATTTATATTTGTGTATTAAAAAAATGTATGTTATATTTTTCAATTGAGATAAGTATAAATAAACCAAACCTTAAACTAACCTAATTGATCACTTAACGAATGAATTTTCAAATGAACTAAACGAACCAAGTTTTTAACCAAACGAACTGAGTTGAGCTCGGCTCATTTGTAAGCGAACATGAGCCAAGCTTGAGCAAGAAAAAAATAAACAAGCCAAGCCCGAACAGTCCCTGTTCACTCGAGCTCGACTAGATTATTGTTTCTACATTATATATAACTCCATCCGTTTTAGATAAATTATGATATATTATTAAATATGTTTATCTCATATAAATTATTAGTAAGGTTCATATATCAAAATATTTATATCATCCTTATTTTATATCACATTATCTCATTATCATTATATTTTTTCTTTCTATTTACCCACGTAAACCAACCAACAATTCAATCAATTGCTCCTCTAACTCGCAAAAAACATGTGAATAAATTGATATAAAATAAATTGATTTTTTAACATTTATATCAAATCACTGTTTCCTAATTTATATAAAATGAGGGAAGTACAAACATTCAACTCCTCTGAAAAAAAAAACATCATCATTTTCCCCCATCCCCCATTTCTACAGAACCAAAATTCCTCAACCGTCCGATCCCACAAAACCACCACCATCGGACGCCTCCCATCGACTCCCAAACCACCATCACCACACTACAAGAGCGGGAAAACTCCCATCATCATTTTCATTTCACCCGTACTCGCTTTCTCAGACAAACACACTCAACACTCTCACACACAAAACCCCAAAATCCATCGCTGAGCTCCGCAAAACCCTAACCAGGGTTTCAGTCCAACAATGGCGACGGCGCCGGAGAATATCGTCACCGACGTCGGCAGAAAACTCGGTCACCAGACTCGACCTTCCAAGGACTTTATAGTTAGATCTCTCCGCGTGAGTATCTTTTCGTCGAAGCTTGTTTTCGCGATTTGCGAGGGTCGGAATCGATGGATAACGGCTTGATTCGTTCCGTGTTGTGTGATTCGGTGAATGTGTTGTTTGTAGGTGGTTGTGAGTTGGATTGGCTTGTTTTTGTGTGTTGCTTGGGGTTTGATTGCGGTGTTGTGAGATGAGTGGCATTGGCTCGTGTTTGGTGGTGTTGGTTGGGGCTCGGTTCCCTTCTTCTTGCGGTGTTGTCGAATGATATGCATTGGATCCTACTTTTTGTTGCTAATCGGGGGTTGGGTCTGATTTTATTGCGGTTTGTTCCGGTTAGGGTTCGGGATGGGATGGATAACGAACTAATGGTGGATGTTGGAGCTAGGAAGTGAAGTGGCTGTTGATGGCTTTGGTGCAAGTTGGATAAGTGTTGCCTTTGTTGTAACTGCTTCTTGGATTGGAAGTTGGAACAATGTTAGAAATGGATGGTATTGTCGCACCTTGTAAGATATGTTTAAGCTTTTGGGTTAGCAGTTAGGCCCAATTCATATGCGTATTCTACTCAGGTCCGATTAGGACGTGGTTTCCTCCTTGGGCTCTCCCCTGAATCCTAACAAGTGATATCAGAGCCCATAGTTCATTGGGCCGGGATGTTGGACCGGGATACGCAGGTTAAGGATCCCCTTGTGCGTTGCGTTGTTGGTCCGCAAAGAGCACATAGAGGGTTGATCAGGTGCGTAAGTGGCCCAGTCCAAGTATGCGGGTAGAGAAGGCCCATGGATTCAGGCAGTGGCCTAATCCAAGTATGCAGGTAGAGAAAGGTCCATGGATTCAGGCTCAAGGGGGAGTTGGTGATGTGGATGGACTCACACATAAGGGGGAGATTGTTAAGGATATGTGTGAGTAGGTTTACCCACATCGACCGTGAAGAAAAAAAGAGAGTATAATATATATATATATGAACAACCCAAAATCCATCAACTTAAGCTTTTGGGTTAACAGTTGGGTGCAGTTCATATGTGTATTTTTACCGAATGCCAATATTTAGTAGCTAGAATCGTTTGTATAGTATTGTCCATGCTTTGAGCTCGAAAAGAGCTTTCATCTGAGTGGCGTAATATAGATAATGTTTGTAGGTCTTCTACCATGAGGCTGAACTTTTCATATATGGATTCCTCGAGAAATAACATTTCAACTAGATATGCTTTGTAATCCCTATTCTCTCTTACCTTGAACCTCGTCCTTGATTTCACATATTTTTCCATAAGCGCATTTTGTGGTTTTTGTTTTGTTTGTCCACTGGATTCTGGAGTCACACCATAAGCATCTTCTCTAACAGCATAAAGCTTTTCTTATAAAATGTTTTAGATGCTGTCACTGCTAGTGTAAATCGTATCCACATATCCACGACAAAATTTTTATCTCCACTATTGGCAGTTTCTGTGTGTATGGGTTGACCGTTGGCAACGCAGTGTCCCTTTTTGTCGATTTGAACCAAATAATCGTTAACTATAGCTGCGTTTCTTGTGCTTTCCCCCCCCCCCCCCCCCCCCCCCC